>JABUQX010112602.1:0-13064 GCA_015478945.1 Trachelipus rathkii
TGAAGATTTTCGCTCAGACCTCGATGAAATATTTCAAGTTCATTTGAAGTTGCAATAGAAATCCTTCTTCTGTTAATGAAGAAAGAGAACTTCTTTCTGTAATGAAGAAAAGAGAATGCCTCCTGTGAGAAGCAATGTAAAATGAAAAGACATGGGGCAAATTCAATGCTTTTTTTTTGTAATGATGTTTCAAACGAGTTAGAGAGCAAATTTTCGAGCCATTGATCCTTTACTAATCTTTTAAATGTCACTATATTCCATAGATATATAATAAAAATTAACGCATTTGGTAAATAATTTGATCTGAAACAATCAGATGTTGATGTTAATTAAAAAGGAATTTTAGCATTTCGCTCACTCAAACGTGAATCCATAAGATAGATATTTCCTCTACTCTGAAAAGCTTAAAACAACATTTTTTCAATTCTGAGAGAGAAAGAAAACCTAACAGAATCGGTCTTATTAGAGTGTTCTTATAGCTTACACAATCATAAGACGTAGACCCCTTAAATATATGTATACCTTTAATGATATAAGCTACCCATGGGCTTACGTAAGGAAGAGCTGGGGGGGGGGTCTGTGAGCCCCCTAAGCGTACTGACAGAATTATATCTATATATATATATATATATATAGTATATATATACCTAGGTATAATATATATATATATATATATATATAAATAGATATATACTATATATATATAATAATATATATATATATAATATATATATATATATAGTATATATATATGGGCGTACGCAGGGAGGCTGGGCGATCCTTCTGCCCCTAACTGGGCGAAAAAATAATATATACTATAGCTGATATAATAAATATACATATATAGTATATAATATATATATAGATATTATACGATATAGCGTAAGTCATACAGTAGTATACATACAACTTTATTGACAGCCATCTCGAATGATGTTTCAAGATCTCTTGGTTCATGGAAAAGGTTTCATCAGTAATGTTTACTTCATAAGAATAACGTTCAATTGATTTATTAATTTTTTTCACCGAGAAATGTGATATTTCTGTTACAATGGTCTTCTTATTAGCTACACAAATTGCTGAAGGATTTACCTTTATAATATATATTTAAAGTTAACGCTTGCGCAGTGTAGACGTGTGTGATTGTTTCTGAGTGTTTTAATAATGCCAGTTTTGTTTTTTAATGTTTTTAAGATATTTTCAATCAAGCCTTAATTTTAAATGTCTTCGGTGCAATTTTGTGTTTTAATTTTTAATTATTAGCCAAGTGTTTTAATATCTCATAATTTGATATATGCAAATGATGAAGTCAGCGTAACTTTCGCCGTTTAGAATTTTAAGCTAAGTTTTAGTTTATTTATTCATTTATTTATTTTTCTTTTGAATTTTTGATTTTCTGCTTATTATTCATTATTAGATATGTTATAGGTTTTTTTTTACTTGTGCGTATGTTCTATTTAATTAATATTTTATATAACAGAGTACTTTTAGGTTTTAATGTGAAACTCTCGCATATTAGTTCATTATGCGTTTGACAACTAGTTAGGGTCGACCGTTCAAACTTATTTATCTATTACATTTTTTGTTTACTTATTTGTTCATTTATCAGTTTTCTGAGATTGTCTCGCTCTAATTAGTTTTAAATATTGTATGATATTAGATTATATTGTGTGCAAGAGCTTGTGTGTGTTTGTTTGTGCGAGTGACTGATTGAATGATTGGTCGGAGTAGCTGTAGGGGTGGGCGCATGTGGGGGTTTCCTATTGACTTTGCCAACGTGCGTGGCCTGCGTGCTAATCATGAATCTATGGAATATCACCTCTCTAACTATCAACCTAACATTTTATTATTGTCTGAGACCCAGTTGGCCAGGGATTCTTTTTCAAATAAACTTAATATCTCTAACTATAACTTTTTCTATAATTTCCGACTAAATGGTGGAGTCTGTGCCTATATAAACATAAACACTCCTGTGAGCTTAAAATCTTTCTCCCTTCTACTACCATTATCTTGTGTTTCTGCTACTGCTTCCCTAACGGAACAGATTTTCACCTCTTTTTGAATATCTTACTACTTCTCATGAGACTGTTACTTCTTCCCATCCAAATGCTGAGATCATCTATTTAGGGGATTTCAACGTATACCACACTGAGTGGTTGGGCTCCTACTCATACTGCATGTGCAGGAGGGGAGGAGGGCAAAACATTCAGTATTCTCAAACGAACTGAGAACAGTTAAATTAAAGAACCTACACACTACCTAGATCGTACCAATTCTTGAACACGCTTGATTATGTTTCACCACTACTCCTTCGATATAGAAACACATTTTCCTTCCTATCGAATAACTCGAGCCACAATCTGTAGTCTTATTTTAATAACTTTTTCTCCAAGCCAGCTCCACCAAGCCCCGAATTGTACTATTCTGGCCACTTTTAATCGGCTAATTGGGGGCCGTTGTCGTCGTCTTCTTTGCAAACTATGCTTGGAGTAAATCTTGCTTTGATTCGGAGGATGCTCGGTGACCGCTGAAAAGGTGGGGGCCGTAATCGTCGAGGGAATGAGCAGTTTCATTCCATCTTCAACTAATCTTTCTCCACAATAAAATCATGGTGTTGATGAAGAATGTTCTCATCCATTCAGGAGAGAGGCATTGCGTATGAGCGGGCAGGAAAAACTCTCGTTCTCCTATCACTCTACTAATTTCTTCCATTCTGCTCGGAATCGTGCTGGCAATGAGCTATTATGTTCGACAAGCTAACGTGCGCTCTTCAACTAAAGAAAGTGGCGCAACCACTTGGATCCTACTGATAAAAATTTTCTAGCCTCTTGCAAAAAACCATCTCTAATAACTTTTGGTAAATCTGCCTTTCCTCTACTTATTCGCTCTGACGGTTCTATAGCTAACTCTTCTACTGAAAAGGCTAAATCTCTTCGGCCTCCTTTTTTTCATCTAATTCTATCCTGGACGATTCCGGCATCTCTCCCCTGCTTCTTCCTCCTCTCAGGTTTCCTATGCTCTTCCCGTGATTACGCATGATCGGGTGCAATGGGATTTCCTGAAGATCTATGAGTGTCAGGGAATGGCCTAGTTGGCTCGGCTGGGGCAATTCCTCCCCTGTTTTTTGAGGGGTTGTGCTTCCGGAGCTGGCCTCTCGCCTCTCTTGTCAACTCTACTCTCTAGTGCCTTAATACCAGTATCATATTCTCAGTGCTGGAAGCGCGCATATTCCAGCCAATCCCGAAAAAGGGAAGCCGTTCTGATCCTACCAAACTATCGTCCTATAGCTCTCCTTTATCTCTATCTAAGATCTTTGAAACTCTTCCTTAACTCTCATTTATTGGATCATCTGGGTCTCAATTCCTCTCTTTCAGATTTCATCAGTTGGCTTTCGACGACTCGAGGTCAACTGGGACAGTTCTATCCTATGTCTTACCTGATTTATGGTCATTCTGCCCTTTAGTGACTATGGGGAGTCTTCAAGGTGGTGGCGCTCGACAATATCAAAGGCCCTTTGATCGAATATGCATTGCATCGCTACTTCTAAGCTCCTTCCTTTGGGTTTCCTCCTCTCTTGCTTACCTGCTCGTCAAGTTTCTCATTCTGTCGCTTCCTATTCAAGCACTCGTGTGGAGCGACTCTTCCTCCTTTCTGTTATGGTGGTCCTCAAGGTTCTGTTTTATCTCAAACTTTATTGCTTACTTTTCATCACGATCTCCTCAGCTGTACTCTAACTCTTTTCACTCTTATGCCGATGACTCACTCTCCATTCTTCCACTCATTGCAAATCTGCCCCCTCTTTTGCATCTAGAGTTGCCTCTCTTCTTCAGCTTTCTGATTCTATTCTTGCAAACCTGGATGGGATTTCCCGGTGGGGCCGCCGCAACCTTGTGGAAATTTAGCTCTTTTGTAAAACTCAACTTCTTTACATCTCCTTCTCAAAATCACCTCCTAACTTTATTCTACTTTTCTTCGACGGGTTCTAACGTCTCAGCCTGTTGACAACAGGTAAACATTTTTGGTCTGAAACATAAACAAAAAATTTGTTGCGAAACCTCACTATCACTCACGGTGCTAAGGTCGGCCTCAAGAAACTGGGAGTTCGTTTTAGACTGCGAGACTTTTGTTTTTCTTCTGACAGTGCTTACTCCAGTTATATAAGGGGCCTTATTCGCCCTTATTTGGAGTACTGTTCTCACATCTGGGGGGGGGGCTCCCGGCTCCACCCTTCTATTGGATAGAGTTCAGTCTAAAGCTAGAGACTAATAAACTGTCCGCTACTTTCTAACTCTCTTGTCCCTCTATCTCTGCGACGTGACGTTGCCGCACTATCTCTTTTCTATATGGTACCTGACAACGCGTAGATCCTCAGGGGTAGTAGCCGCTCGCATTCCAACCTCCATTGGCGTCCCCCTCGAATACAAGGGTGCCATGCTCTCGCCAGGAATTTTGCGGAGCATTGAAAATTACCTGACTCGTTCGTGTTGTGGTGCCTCCTTCTTTCCAGCCACTTCTGTTCTGTGAAACTTCTTGCCATCTTCTGGTTTTCCTACTTTATTTAATCTTTCTCTTTAAAACCCACGTCTGCGCTCACCTAAGAGATTTGCGTTAGGCTTGGGTGGGTTTTCCAGTATTTTATTTCTGCCCCCTCCTTGAAAGTGCCCAGCGCGGTGGGTCTGTTGTTGTTATAAAAAAAAAAGAAAAAAAAGAAAAAAAAACAAGTCTCGAAAATCTGGAATTTCTCACTTCGATGTTCTGTGGCTAAAAATCTTTCTCTACTACTATCATTATCTTGTGCTTCTGTTACAGCGTTCCCCTAATGGAACAGATTTCACGCTTTTTTCACTATCCTTACTACTCTTATGAGACTGTTACCTCTTCCATCCAAATGGTCCTCTATTTAGGGGATTTCATCGTATACCACACGGAGTGGTTGGGCTTCTCTCATACTGATGCATGTGGGGAGGAAGCAAAAACATTCAGTATTCTCAACGATCTGGAACAGTTAATTAACGAACCTACACATATTCCAGATCAACCAAATCAATTCTTGAATACGCCTTTGCCTTGGTGTTCATCACTACTCCTCTCGCTGATATTTACACCAATTTCTCCTCTTGGCAACTCTGACCAAAACAAGATCATTGTAGCTCTTATTATATGCTATTGCTCCAGCAGATCATTATACCCTAAACGAATTTCTGGCATTTTAACGGGCTAATTGGGGGCGGCATTCTGCGTTGTTTTTTTTGGATAACTACCTGGAATGAAATCCTCGGCTTTGACTCGGAGGATGCTCCGGTAACCGCTGAAAAGGTGGGGGACGTAATCACCGATGGGATGATCAGCATCAGTCCATCCTCAGTTAATCTTTTCTCGCTCCAAAATCCGAAATGTTTCGATGGAGCTTGTTCTCGCGCCTTTCAGGAGAAGACATTGTGTATCGGGCATGGAAAAACTCTCGTTCTACTATTGCTCTTACTAATTTTTTATTCTTTTTATGGAATCGTTGCAGAGATACTATTCGACAGGGCTAAGCGCACTTCCAATATGTAGAAATTTGCACTACAACCTGCTGGTTCTCAGCCTGATAGAACAGCTGATTTATACCAAAAACATCTCTACAATTTTGTAAATCTGCCTTTCCTCCCTTTATTCCGCTCTGACTGTTGTGTTTGCTAAATTTTCCTTCGAACAGGGTCAATCTCTTAGGCATCCTTTTTTCTCTAATTTCTACCTGGACGATTTGGCATCCCTCCTCCTAAGCCTCTCCTCTCAGGTCTTCCCATGTCTTTACCTGTGATTACACTTGATTCGTCCATGGGGATCCCTGAGATCTATGAATGCCAGGAAGGCTAGTGGCCCGGATGGCATTCCCCCTCGTGTTTTGAAGGGAATGTCCATCCGCTGGCGCCTGTCCTCGCTCAACTCACTCTCTCTCTATGCTTTAATACTAATACTTTTCCCCCTCAGTGCTGGGAAGCGAGCATTCTTCCAACGTTCCCGAAAAAGTCGGCCGCTTTTATACTCAACTGACGCCCTTATAGCTTCTCACAGTATTTCCTATCTAAAAAATCTTTGAAACTCTCTACTCTCTATTCCTGGATGCATCTGGCGGTCTCATTCCTTTCTCTGATCATTAAGTATCGGCTCTCGTCGTCTCAAAGTCACTGGGTGACATACTTCCCTTATCTAACTGATTATTGGTCTTTCCTGCCCTTTGGGACCTTTGGGGATCCTTGCCGTGGTGGCGCTTTATAAATCTGAAAGCTTTTGGCCGGATTTGGCATGCGTCACTGATCCCTAAGCTCTCTTCCTTTGGGTTCCTCTCTTCTCTTTTACTTACTCTTGTCCTAGTTTTCTCCCCGTCACTCCAACATCAGCACTCGCTGATCGGAGCCCTCCCTCTTCCTCCTTCTTGTAACTGAGGTGTTCCGCAAGGCTCTGTTCTATCTCCAACTTTTATTCCTACTTTTCATCAAGAATCTCCTCGGCTGTACTTCCAACTCTGTTCACATTTATACTGATGACCCTTCATTTTTCGACTCATTTCAAATCTGCTCTCTCTTTTGGCATCGAGAATTGCCTCCGTCTTCAGGCTTTCCGTATTCTATTCTTGCCGATCTGGATGGGATTTTCCGGTGGGGTCATCGAACTCTTGTAAAATTCAACTCTTTAAAAACTCAACCTCGTCTGACTTCTCATCTCAAAAGACATCTCCCAACTTCCGTATTCCTTCGAAAGGCTCTTAACGTCTCTCCTTGTGAATAACATAAACATTCTTGGTCTAACATTAACCACAAATTGTCTTGAAAACAACATATTACATTGATTGCTAAGTCGGCCTTAAAGAATCTGAGAGTTCTGTTCAGGTTGTGGTGATTTTTTCCTCTGCACAGCTACTCCAGTTATATAAGGGCTTTATTCGCCCCTGTATGGAGTACTGTTCTCACATTGGGGGGCTCCGGCTCCACCCTTCTATTGGATAGGGTTGAGTCTAAAGTTAAGAGACTTAAATAATACTGCTCCCTACCTTTCAAACTCTCTGACCCACTATCTCTGCGAACGTGACGTTTGGCGCACTAATTCTCTTTTCTATAGTACTACCAGCGGCATGACGCTCGGGGAGTTACCTTTCGCATTCCACCACCCTTGCTTCGCCCACGTAGCACAAGAGGTGCCTTGCTCTCGCATAAATTTTGCGTGAATATTGAGAACACCAGACTTGTTCGTTGTTACGCATCTTTCTTTCCAGCTACTTCTGTTCTCTGTAACTCCTTGGCTCTCTGTTTTTCCAACTTATATTTATCTTCCTCTCTTAAGGCCGCACGTCTCTGCTCACTCATAGATTTGCGTTAGGCTGGGGAATTGGGTGAATTTTTCAAATGCTTATTTTTCGCCCCTGCCTGAGAAAGTGGTCCCAGCCCGTGATGTGGTGAACTGTAAATTATATAATATAAGATATTATATAGTATATATAGTATAAATATACTATATATATAATATATATATAAGTAATATTTAATATATATATATATAAATACTATAATATTATTGTCAGATTATTTGTCATGAAGGCCATAATTTCGCAATTATGAGATCCACAAGTTTATTTATAATTTTGAAAAAACTATTCATAATGATTTATATAGGAATAATTTAATAGTTAGAATTATTCATAATGCGCATGAATTTAAGCACTATTCTAAAATAAAACGTTATTTTAAGATAAATTCACATAGATGAAATTAGTTACATGTAATATGTTAGGTTTTAATTAATTTTAGACTTATCTAGTTAAGAAAAGATATTATGATTTCGCAATTACTAATATGTTAGTACTGCCAAGAAGTATTTAAAGGCGATATATTATGTATAAGGCGGCTTTTTGCTTTTTGTACTATCGATCTTAAAACTTGAGTTTTTGAAATATCTTTTTAAAAATTTATTTACTAGTACATTTCAGCTTTTATCATGATTAATTTGCAAGTCTGTACGGCTTTGATTATTGGAAAATATTCTCATTGAAGCTTGGACCTAATATTCAGCAAGTTATAGAGGATTTGATAAAGAGTTTCCCCCTAGACAGCAGAAATTAATATTTATTGGACAATTGAACCGCGTTTCCTTCAATCGATAACAATATCACGACCGTTTTTATGGGGGCCTGTCCGGGATGGAATATTGCTTGCATTATTTCTTCATCACACTAGCTGAATTTAGATACTCACCCTCTCTCCTTTATCCTTTGCACGGTCTCTTCTCTCTTTTGTCGACATTAATAATGGAATATCAATCCTGGTGTCAGAGAACAAAAGAATTAGGCCTAAAATGGTGGAAAAGAAGATGATCAAAATAAGAAAGGTTACAAAAGAAGAGAATTCTTATGAAACTCTGAAGCAGAAAGGAAGAAGAAGGAAGCTCATCAAAAAACATATAGAGGATGCTGAAGCAGAAAGAGCTGAAAGAAATGTTCAACTTAAAGAGAGAGGAAGCTCAACTCAAGAAAGAAGAAGACGATAGGAAAGCTGCATATTAAATAAAACAAATTGAAGAAGCCGACCCCACGGAACTTCGAATTAAAACGAATACGACTATCCAATTCAGTCTCATCGTCCCTCCATTTAAGCAATGTAATCCTCATCGACCAGATGTTAAGGTACCACATGATGGCCACGTCGTCTAATCAAGGGGACGAAATGGACGCTTTAACATCCAAACGTTTTGAGAGCCAGAAACATCTTCAAATTGGATGCGCTAGTTTTATTGACCTCTCTATTTAAGTGCGCTTCTAACTGGACGTGCTTTGGTCAGTTTATAGCAAGTTGCCCCCCAACTTAGCTAATGATTTTCTAAGCTTAAAGGAACCCCTCCTTATTCATTTTATATGACCCGGAAGATGGTTATAGGGCCCAAGTTTAAGGAAGTCAAAGGCCAAAGACAGATGAGGGCCCATTACAAATTACTGGAATGGATTAAATGCAGTATCTTGTCAGGTGGGTGTGTAACCCAGTTTCAACCAAAGATTTCAAGTTTAACCGATCTTATGGTGGTTGATCAATTTTCTCACCTGTTGCCCAAAGAACTTAGCTGTTCATCTAGAGACAGGACTCTCTAGTTTAAACGACATCGCTTCTTCTCGCGCTGATAGATTTCTTCAAGCAAGGGGTAAAGAACCTTTTTCCAAAAGGCAAGTTAACCTTGTCTATGGGCATCTGTTTAGTAAGAGGATTAAAATAAGGGCCATAATACTACAACGCCCAAACCCAAAGTTTGCGAATTGCCACAAAGTCGGTCACGATTCTAATGCATGTTATTCACAAAATGGAAACAACAGATTTCCGCGGAAGCCGCACCATTTGCGAATATAGTAATAGTCGTGATAACAAGAAACGTCGAGAACAGAGGACGCACCTAGGAAGAGAAATACAGCAACGCGCTGTCTAACAATCGGATATGGCTGTCCACCAAAGAAGATTTTGCGGCGGGCATGCCAATTGTGGATGAAGTTTTTTTTTTGATCAATGGTGTGTTGACGTGAAGTGAAAATATTAAAGGACGGCATGTTGCATGTCGGTGTAAATCTATTCCCGGTTGATAAACGCATGTCAGTCAGGATGTTCAAACGTCGAGACATTTTCCTCCATGCCCGTGACTGAATGGTTCTAGTAACATGGCTATATGACGTATCAGTGACTTCGTGATACAGGGGTGTAGTGGCGTAATTTGCGAAAAAGAAGTTTGTGAAAAACCATCAGTTCACAGGCAAGATCAGAAAGATGCTTCTAATTGATAACACCCTTAGGACAGCCCCTGAAGCAAGAATTTGGATTCAGACTCCGTTCTATACGGGGTACGACGAAGCTTTATGTCTGAACGATGCGTTGTATGATTTAACATTGGGAAATATCCCAAGCGCGCTAGGTCCGGAGACAATAGGGTTCGGAAATAACGATAAAATTGATATCGACAAGGACACATCCGTTGTCGAAATTACTTATGAAGCTCAAAATGCTGCAGAAAATAATAATGATAAAATTGATATCGACAAAGATACATCCGTTGTCGAAACTACTCACGAAGCTGAAACTGCTATAGAAAATAGTAAGACAGTGGAAAAGGTGAATGGAAAATTTCCATTACAAAATCAAGAGAATTTTTCAAACTCAGACAGTCTTGAAGCGAGTGTCGGAGAAGCTATACAGCCTGAGGTGGCGGCAGAGGCACCTGAAAGTGTCAATAGAAGAGTTGATGCGGCATATCATCCATTTAGAATAAGGTAAGACAAAGACCAGAGCTTAGATATCAGGAAGGATAAGTTGATCGAACTGCAAGAGTCTGATCCCACTCTGGGAAAAATCCGTGGTATGTTCGGATCAGGCGACGAAAGATTCGAAAAGAAAAATGGGATACTACAAGATAGAGAAAAGGAATGGTGTGGTTGACAAAAAGTTGATAGTACCACACGGACTAAGGGCAACTCTTTTGGAACTGGCCCACGAATCTCCATTAGCGGGACACTTAGGCATAAAGAAAATATCCGACAGGCTTCAAATGTGTTTTTACTGGCCAAGGTTACATGATGACATGTGTCGTCTGTGTAGGTCATGTGATCCGTGTCAGAAGACTTCCCTGACATGTCGGAAGGCTGGGGTTCCTCTTACCCAGGTACCTATCATCGACGAGAATTTCAAAAGAGTCGCGGTGGATATTGTAGGTCCCATTAATCCACCATCGCAGGAAGGATTTAAATATATTCTGACATTGGTAGATTATAGCACACGCTACCCCGAAGCTGTACCTATGAAGAATATTACAACTCAAACGGTGGCAAATGCTCTGGTTGACATTTATAGTCGTCTAGGTATAACTCAGGAGATGTTGTCGGACCTTGGAACTCAGTTCGTGTCCCAACTGATGAACGAGGTATCGAAATAACTTAAGATCAGACAAATTTTCACGTCGCCCTACCACCCTATAGCAAACGGCCTTGTGAAAAAATTCAACGGCGCATTAAAATCCATGCTTAGGAAACTGTGTCAAGAACAACCAAAAAAATGGGCAAGTTTTATTAATCCCTAATTTTTTGCTTACAGGGAAGTTCCCCAGGCCAGCACCGGTTTTGCGCCATTCGAGTTGTTATACGGTCGAACCGTGCGTGGACCAATGCAGATTTTAAGAGATCTTTTGACCAAGGGTGAGACCAATGAGGTAGAGAATACCTACCACTACATATTCAGACTTCGCGAGAAGCTAGAGGAAACCCTTAGGATGGCCAAAAACAACTTAGAAAAGGCCCAGACAAAGTATAAGCATTTTTATGATAAAAAGGTTCGTCCAAGAAGCTTCGAGGCTAATGACGAAGTGTTGATCCTCCTTCCTACGAATCATAATAAATTATTGATGAGGTGGAAAGGACCTTATAAGATCATCGAGGCTCTGGGCGGCTGTTGTTATAAGATCAAGTATGGGGACAAAGTTAAAATTTATCATGTCAACTTGCTTAAACGTTATCATAGACGGGACGTGGAGACCGAGTGAAATCTAGAAAACAACGCCACAACAGCTTTAGCTATTCTTGGGGAAGAAGAAGAAAACGAGATACCACTCGATGTTCCTGACGGCAGAATACAGTCTTCAAAAAAAAGAGGGCGTTGATGACATTCCTATTGGCATTGATTTAAAAGTTCTTCAACAAGAAAAGTTGAGAACTATAATCAGAAATTTCGGATCGCTGTTTACAAATGCCCCGGGACGTTGTAACCATCATTACCACGAAATAAATCTTACATGTGAAGACCCAATCCGGTCAAAGCCCTATTCAATTCCTCACGCCATCAGGTATCAGGTAGAAGAAGAGATTCACGATATGTTAGAAATGGGGATAATTCGAGAGTCGGATTCGCCCTATGTATCGCCGATCGTTGTCGTAAAGAAAAAAGATGGGTCAAATCGCATATGGGCAGATTTCCGGAAATTAAATGCCATAACCGTGTTTGACCCAGAGCCCATGACAAACATTGAAGATATTTTTTCACGATTTGCCGGTGATCTTTATTTTTCGAAGCTAGACTTATCGAAGGGATATTGACAGATCCCACTTCGTGAAAAGGATGTTTTTAAGACGGCGTTTGTAATCCAAAGCGGACATTATGAATTCTTGAGAATGCCGTTCGGTTTAGTTAATGCCGGCGCCACTTTGACTAGGACATTAAGGAAAGTTCTAAAGGAGATGCATTATACAGAGTGTTATATCGATGATCTTATCGTGCATACGAAGGACTGGGAAACCCATATGGCAGAATTGTACGAATTATTCAGTCGACTTTCCGAAGCTGGATTTACCGTCAGACCCTCGAAATGTTTGTTGGGGACCTCCAATCTGGATTTCTTGGGTCACAAGTTGAGAACTGGATGTAAAGGTTTATATGAGGAAAATGTGAGCAGAATTAAAGAATCCCCAATCCCTATGAAGAAGAAGGACGTAAGATCGTTCTTGGGTCTGACGGGGTATTACAGGTTTTTCGTGCCAAATTATGCTGCGATAGCATGCCCTCTTTACGATCTATTGAAAAAAGGGACATCTAATCTCATCAAATAGGGTGAAAGTCAAAAGTTGGCGTTTGACACACTGAAGAGGGTGCTTATATCTGCACCCAGGGCTGCGGAGCCTGAGCCGGAGGCGAAATTTTTTGAAGGACTGGAGCCGGAGCCGGAGCCGGAGCCGGAGTTGAAATTTTTGGGGACCTGGAGCCGGAGCCGGAGTCGGAGCCGAAATTTTAGGGGGACCTGGAGCCGGAGCCGGAGTCGGAGCCGCAAGAAAAGAGGCTGCTCCGGCTCCGGCAAATACAAAATTAAGTAATTATTATTTTTTATTTACTACAGGTGTTATATATATATATATATATATATATATATATATATATATATATATATATATATATATATATTATTTATATATATATATAATATAATATATATATATATATATATATATATACTTAATAATTGAGGAGATCACCTCCATCCAATTCTTATATTCCCCAATTTCCAATTATATAATA
>JABUQX010112603.1:0-24356 GCA_015478945.1 Trachelipus rathkii
AATCGTCCAACAAAACACTTCCATAAAGAGAGTGCAGCTTCCAAAGTTCCCGTATTCAGGACGTTTCACAAATATCATCTCCTTGTTGTACTGAAATTTTTCCTTTTAGCTTTAGCGGGGACATGCCTCGATGGCAACCTCACGCTTATCAGATTTAAATAAATTGACCTTTGACCAAAGAATGCTTCCATAGCGTAAATGCCTCAATTAATACTTATGTGTACTTAAGAGGAGAGTATATTGTAGAGGAGAATTGTGTGGTCGTCTTTCAAATTGGATGGAATAATTACTGTAAGATAATCTATTAACATAGATTTTCCACATTAACCCGTTATTGAATATGTTGAAGTAATATGTAAATATAATCATACAAATAGTTAGAGGAATTTTATTATAAGGAAATTTTACAGTCGATTTCCACTATATTTGACAACAGTGTATCTAAATGACCTTTTTACCTTATATAGATTCATAAGTGAGCATTCATCGAATGGGTACATCGGTATCATTCCGAACTAATGAATTATTGAGGAGTTCCTGACCTTATTTTATACCACTAGTATTAATTTCTCTCATGTTTCGTCTTAATTCTTCTCATCAAGTCAACTACTAATAAGAAAAAAAAAGAGAAAAATGAATATTGTTTATTTTCTCCCAAACAAGGTTTAGTGTTTTCATAAATATATCTTGATACGGCCAAAATAAGAGAAGCTTAAGGACAGAAAGGTGGGATACATGGAGATTCTCTTGGAGGAGTATTTTCTTTAGTACTTTTTCATCAGCGTAATATATCAGAAATTTGAGAATTTCCATGGATGATCTATTTAATACAAATGCATCGTCACAAAATTGGATAAACAGTGGTTAACGAATCTGTCAATCTATTGTCTCTTCTGAAACAATTTCTTTCCCTAATGAACTTAACCTCACCCAACCATTTTTAAAGGCTACATCTTTATCAAAAATTAAAGCAGTCTCGCACACATCAATAAGATATTTATCACACATCTCATTGTTAAGAGCTAAATCAAGAATTCTGTCCCACATATATCTTTCATAGTACTCAGCAAAACGAAAGTTGAATTTTTTGATTAATTTTCTTTGACGAGTGTAGTTTTTCTCGTCTTCAGTCATCCCTCTCCACATTACACGAATATCATCAATCAGACAATAGTCAACAGCAATGCCAATACGTTGAAGAACATCTAAACTTTTATCTTGAACTAGTTCTCTGGCAATTGGGACCTTATCTAGCGTTACATTATGGGTAAAATAAGAACTTTTGAGAATGTTAATGCAATAAGGTGGTGTCAAACCAAACAATTTACAATGATCTGCAATCCACTTTAACATTTCAATGGCAATAAAATGTATTACATGTTTTGGCATATCACGTCTTATTGGATAAGATAAACTTTTTATTGTATCTAAAAACTGTTGCTCTAAAATTTCTTTTAACTTCAAGACATCTTCTTGGAATTCTATATAGCGAATTCCAGAAAAGTAAATTTATCTCTAATAAAATTTTTTTCACTTGTGGTTTGCAGCAAAATTTACCCACAACCTTAACAGCGCAGATTTCTTCCAATTTATTAACCATCTTCATTCAGTATAATAATAGAAATACCTAAAAAAAGAAAGAAAAAAAATACAATTTACCTTCATTATTGAAAAACAATGTTTAAATTCACTGAAATAAGTTAGTACGTGTACAGATGTAAAGGGATCAGAATTACCCACTCCCCCCCATTTAAATTTATAAATTTAAAGAAAATTTAAGTTCCATAAAGTTAAAAAAAAATCAATTAATTAAGACCAGACAAAGTTTTAAACCACTTCCTCTAACGAGTGTTCTCACAATTCATCTAAAATTAAATATATATATATATAGTATTAGTATATATATATATTATTATATCGTATATATATATATAATATATATATATAATATATTTCTAATATATTATAATATATTTATTTTTATGTTAATTTAATATCAACATTTGTAATCTCGATAACATATAAAATTTGAATTTTAGATATTATATTATATATATACTATCTATATATATGATATATATATATAAATATTAATATTTATTTGTATATATGTAATATAGTATATATATATATATATATATATATATATTAATATAATAAGTAATATAATATAAATATAATATATTATATATATATATATATATATATATATATATATATATATATATATATATATATATATTATATAATATATTATTTTGTATATAGTATTTATATATATATATATATATATATATATAATATATATATATATATATAGTATATACTATATATATATATAATATATATAATATATATATATATATATATATACTATAGACTTGTACTGTTTTTAAAATATATGAAAGACTTTTAGCATGTATAAATATATATATATATCTAATATATGATATATATATATGTATGCATTTATATATCTAGTCGTATAAATTATATTTATATACTAATATTATAGTATATTATACATCCTGTCCAGGCCTTTATTTTGTTCGCGCCCCCGCGACGGCATCACATCCACTCCATTAATTGGCCAGCAATATCCGGCCAGCGGTACAGTTTCTTGTGTCTCAATGATGATTCCAAATATTCAATAATTACCGTGTTAATTAGGGGAGGATTCAACTCTTTGCTCCAGAATGAACCCATTTTGTCCCAATCTTAAAAGGGACCCAAAACTTCTTATTTGTCTGACGATCTTTGATTAAATAAACAGCAATCTGAGGTTTTTCTGAGCTTAAGACCGTCGTTTTCGGGTGTTTTTCTGTGTCCCGTAGTCTACCTCTTTTGTATTTTCCTTGTTTGTAAACATGATTTTGGACATTTATTGCTACTCCTTGCTACAATATTTTTCCAAATTGACTTTCAACTTGAAATATTCAAAAAGGTTGGTACTTTTACCTAAAACTTTGCGTGGAACGAACATATTGATATTTGGACCAAATAGGAGTGCATGGGAATGGGTCATTTTCAGGACCTACTGTTTTTGGAGTTTTAGCTATGAAAGTGAGTTTAACAATATTAATAATAAAAAATAAAAAAAACAACTGGCTTATGTATACTTTTCATCCTTTTGCTAATATCACATACCAGACAAACACACATACACACACACACACACACACACACAATGTAAAAGACACACATAGCTATTTACCTTTGCCGTCAGCAACTAATGATTCCTCCTGAAATGGATCAAATTTTTATTAAAACCATGAGCAAAATTAAATAAGTCTATATAAAATAAAAATTGTTAAACATGTACCTAAGTAACTTCTAATAAAGCAGATGAATTTTCCACATTTTTTCTTTAATATCACTATTGATAAAAATATCTTAAATACAAGCATAATTATATAATCACACAAATATTAACTTTAAAAAAAATTAAAAAAATTTACTTATACTGACAGAAAAATTTTAGAACAAAAAATGGTTTAAATTAGGAGGATTTCCCCCTCCCTACAAAATGTTGATTTGACTATTCAATTTACCATATCTGTGTGGTCATTTTCCTCATAATCGAGCGTATTGCCATCATCTTCAAACGTACGATTAATAGAGTCATCTACAATATGTCGAGCATATTCTTCTTCTCTTGCAAATACGATGTCCATCTCATCTCCATTCGGTTGTGCCTTCTCCTCTTCCTCTTCCTCTTCCTCCTCCTCCTCCTCCATCATCAGTTCACGTTCGAGGTCTGGTAGTTCCTCCTTTTCTTCTTCCTTCTCATCCTCTTCATGTACTGAAGCTTCTCTTTCTGGTTCCTCTTCTTCAATGGAGTCACTTACATTACTTACACTCTCCTCAGTATAGTTGTTTTTCTTCACCTCTTTGACATTAATTTGAGAGTTTTTTTTCTGAGGAGATGCAGAAGTTTCTTGTCTTGTTGTTGTTGTTGTTGTTGTTGTTCGAGACTTCGTGTTATCAGTGGTTTCGGAGATTTCTTCGTCCACCGGTTCTGAATGAGTAATAATTAAAGTATTCATTCTAATAAATATAGTAGAGAAATAAACAGCAAGCACCAGAATCATCTTAAACCTAGAAAATTTGTCAAGTTACGAAAATATATTTTAATAAATTTAGTTTTAAATTATGGATTTTTTTGTGAAGAAGGATTACCTATAAGGATTAGAGACGGCAGTAGAAATAATGGACAGGAAGCCTAATTCCTCGGATGGAGGAGTCCTGCGGCTGAACATTTCCATATATAATGATGGTTCTGAGTTTTACAAGTCTCTAAAAAGAAAGCGTTCCTGATTGTGGTAAAGACGGCAAGCTTACTATGATTGATAAATAAGGCTATTAAAGGATAACATAAATTACTATCATCTTAGTAGCTTTTATGGTTTGTTTTTTGGGCCGCCCGCAAGATATGCGGGTGCAGAATCGAGTTATGGCCACTTGCTGGATGTTATAGCCTTTATGGTGTGACTATATACTGTATAGATGAAAATTAGGCATCCTTGCAATTAATATATTTTGTAAGTATGATGGTATATTGTTATATATATATAGTAATATATACTACTATACTAGGGGTTAGTAGGTATGATATAAGTAAGTAGTATAGTGTAATATATAGTTTTATTAGGGCTATATAAATATATAGTAGCTATCTTGTTTAATAAATCTCTTATGTAATCCATGTATTAGTATATAACCCTATGTGGATATAAGTATATATATGGTTAGTTAGTTATATATATAAATATATATGCGTATATATATATATATAGCGTGTGGGGGTTATAGTATATATAGGGGGGCTATAGCTAGTATATTGGCAGTATAGTGTATATATTGGTATGAGGTATACTATAGGGTAGGCTAGGTAGTTTATTCTCTATAAATGTGAGCAGTGATTTAATTGTCAATTATGAGGTGTGGTATCATTACTGAAGTACAGTAAATAAATTTTTAGCGATCTATAAGATTTATAGCTGCTTAATGTTATGATAATAACAAGCCAAGACTCTCTCATCGCTGGCATTGATCTAATGGCGAAATGCTTGATATTCATGTTCTCAACTTAGGGGAAAAATTTGAAAAAAAAATTGCTGCAATTAAAAAAAATATTTAGCTGTCAGCAGAAAACGTATCCGTTTATAGGGTGAGTATGAATATACTATATTATAGGTCATACTACGTAGGGTTTAATATTATATGAGTATATATATGATATGTATATATATATTATTATAGTATATATAATATATATATATATATATATATATAGTGTATATATATGGTTATTATAGTATAGCGGCAAACCTTCTTTACAGTTTTGAGGAGTTGGAGTTCTTGGTGGGTTAAGCAGTCGAATCGTTCTTTTGGAGTGTTGTCATCGTTAGGGGTGATGGGGATAATGACGATTTGTTGGGTGGCGACGCGTGGCGGCAAGATCAGGCCATATCTCTGGTGGGTCGTTTGTTTAATAATACATTGATTCTCTAAAATGATCTATATCGGGATCCCCAGGGGTCGATGACCGAACCTGCAATGGGTCCATCGCCAGTACCCCAAAAAAATTGGGAGGTGGCCATGAGATGTGAGAATGGGGGTCAATACGATAGTGGGGGATCTCATCTTAAGCAGAATTACATATTAATTAAATTAAAGTTGTATATTTTTCGATTATATTTGTGTAAGGTTGTAGCCATTCGCTTTTGGGGTCGCAATACACTTTGAACTTTGTCAAAACTTGCACATAATGAAAAATACCAGACCCCATGGTTACTATCACTATATTCGTGCCGAGGTGGTGAAATTCTTCGAGCTCATTGTTCTTGTCCTCATTTTAGCTTTCTCTGAAGACGCCTCAGTAAGACTCGTCAAACTTGCGCACTATACTTGGTTCAATTCGTCAGGTCAAGCTAAATACAGAATGTGAGACAAATACGCTTCATGTTGTTTCTGAGTCTTGAATGTTAATGTGTTAAGAGAAAAATATTTCAAAAAATAATAAACTGTAGATATGTCACAGGTACAGAATAAAGTAAATCAAGGTTAAAAGAGTGAATATCAATGTGCATTTTGTGGTGTTTTTGAGTTGCGGAGAAACAGTACATTTATTGCTTTTTTTTATAAAATGTTTAGGGTTTGTAGCTCGTTTCCGCGTTAGCAAATGATTAGGATTAATATTTTACGCCTGATCATAATTGAAGTTTTTGGTGATGTTGATCATGGACTTGAGTATTTTTTGATGTTGCCGGTATGAAGTTTTTTTTTTTGTGCGTTTGGCCGATGAAGGGGCGGAGGGGTGGTTTGGAGGTGGTTTAGGAATTAGGAAATCGTGAAATGTGCAAGGCAGACGTGAGGAGCCAGAGGGATATTAGCCATTTAGTAGGTCATGGCGTTTTATCAGTTACTTTTGGGCTATATATATAGGTAATATACGTTAGTTGGGTAGCTGTTTATTAGGGTATTTGTTTAGGATAGGTGGATATATAGTAAGTATACTTATATATATATATTATATATATATATATACTATATTGCTAATATAGGTAGGTGGGTAGTATAGTATATGTGTGATATTTATTATGTATTTTTATTATGTTATATATATATATATGATAGGTATATATATATAAATATAATAATAAGCAGGGCTAACCCCAAAACCGAAAGACGATGGCAGCATGGGTCTAAATACTGATGTGCAGTTGTTTCAATAAAGTTTTGGGGACCAATGGTTTAGATATATTGCTTGGTGGTCTGCCGTCTTAAGTGCATTTTCTGTTAGTGGATGAATATTTTTTTGATGGTACTAATGTAGTGTTTTTTTGGTGGTGGTGATGTTTTGTTCAGGAAAGCGAATGTTTATTTGTTGTTTGTAATATACCGAGCTTGCGTGATGGCGGTTCGAGTCCTGTGGTGGGTTAGGGTTTTTTCGATTTGTTAGTTGCATGTGGGTTGAGCGTTGGGTGTTTGGGGGTGTTGGGCGTTTCTGGAAAAGATTGTGTGCCTAATGGTATGAGGCAGAATTTTTGGTTTAGAGACAAAGCCTGCAGCAGTTCATCGGTGCTTCCGATAGACACGAAATTTTATGGGGGTGATCCCTTTGTTATTCAAGCCTTTGTTTTGTGTCATTTTGGAAGTATTCGTTTATGTTTTTTTGTCAGTAGTAGATGCCTAAGTTTTGAAGCGTAGTTTAGGGTTGGGTGAATTGCTATTGTTCTGGTATAAATGTGTGTGGTGTTGGTGTTGTACGATCGCTGTGTTTGTGGATGTCTTGTACAGGGAGTGATTGGATTGGCCGGTTGTGCTTATATATGTGCCAGTTTTCGTTTTGTTTGGGTAGATTAGAATTACTGTCTATGTGTCTTTGTTGTTCTTGCTGTAAGGTTGAGATTGTGGTTCAATGGTTACTCTCCATCTACTTGGCCGAGCGATTATTTTGCCCGTTTTTGGCGGTCGTGGTGATTTAGTGTTGATTGAGGACTTATTTGGTGAGGCTGATCATTCGGCCGTTTCGGTTAGGACATTTGTTGGAGTTTGGTCGATATAACTTGTTTGTCAGGTTTGTGGCTTGGTTTTGTGGGAGTGAGGGAGTGTTTGGGGTTTTGTGGCTGTTCTGGGGGTGCTGTGGTGGCTAATGGTGGGGTTGTTATGACTGTTGATCTTGACTGTGGGGTAAGTTTTCGGTTTTCGTAATAGCGGTGAACTAGGTTCGGGCGTGGGTATTTAGTAGTTTGCGTCTTGTGGGCACTGGCCATGGTGTTGATTTTGTTTCCTTGTTCTGGATGGGGTATCTGTTATGTTGTATTTGTGCTCTTTCGTCCTGATAGAAAGTAGAAATCAATTTATTAGGTCGTGGGGATGTTTGATTTTTTTATTTTTTGAAAGTATTTTTTGATGTCGGTTGCTATGATTATTGTTTTTAATTGAGTTGGTTTTGGAAGTTTAATGCCATTGATTATGGGCTTGTTAATGTTTGTGAGTGCGATTGTAGTGAGTGGTTTTGTTTGAAACGATGTTGGAATTGTTATGTTTGATGATCGTGTGAGTTATTTTGTTTAGTATTCTGGTTTTTTTTTCTAAGTAGTTTGCAGTGTTGATACTGAAGAGCTGGGGCTTATATGATGAGGGATCGAGGGGTGCTTGTTCCTGGTTTTAATTTGGGTATAATGAAAGCTTTTTTCCAGATAGGGGGGAAGGAAGTGTAGGTTACATGGGAGCTGTTATATATTGTGCTAGTGTGTTAAGCTGGTGGTCCCAAAGGTTCTTTGGAGGTGGTAAGTTGAGATATTTGTCTAGGGCCGTTGCAGGTATGTTTTTGAGTGTCTTTGTTGAGTTTTCTAGGTCTTTTGTGGTTATTTCTATTGTTTTGTCGTGGTTGAGTTTGCTAATTTTCCTGCGAGCTTTGATGAATTTTCCTGTTTTGTAGGGTGGTGTGCGTTTTTTGATCTGCTTTGCGAAGTGCAGTTGCAAGAGGTGTTTTGCGTGTTGTTGATTGTTTGTGGGTTTCATTGCGTTGAGTTTTTAATGGAGATCGTAGTTGTGTTTTGTTGATCCTGGTCGGACTTTTTCAGTGTATTTGTCCTTTCCATCAGTTCTAGTGTTATATTTCTTGTGAGGAAAGTATTGAAATGTTGTTTGAGAATATGTGGTTTGTTGGCTTTAACTGATTTGGGTTTTAAAGGTGCGCGTTGATTTGTGTTGTCATCTGGAGTGATGTGGGTGTTTTTGTTCTGAGCGAGTTGCGTGTCTGATTAAGCTGTTTTTTATTCATGTGTGTTATGGTTGGTGTTTGTATTTTATGTATCCTCTTTTGGGGATGAATTTGTTTAGCTGCTTTTTGAATTAAAGTGTAAATTTGTATCGGCTTTGTTGAGTGTTGATGTCTTAGTGATATTATTTAAGGGATGTATGTTGTTTTTATATGGTTGGTGAAATAGTGGAAAAAAATGTTCTTTTCTTTGTAGTTTTCTATACTTTCATTATTAAGTGGGTTGTTTGTTTTGTTGACATTTTTGGTATTTTTAATGACGATGGGTAATGGTCGGAAGTTTAGGTCAGTTTTTTTGCTGACACAACTGGAGTTTTTGTGTGTAAATTTTGGTGAGTCATAGTGCTTTTTCTTCCCTCTATTTGCTTGGTTTGGGGGTGCTTTTTGTGTAATTAAATGACTGTCTTTTTCTTATGGATATTTGAGATGCAGTTGCATCTTTGGTTGGCTCTTGGGCTATTGAACCCATGAGCGTTAGAAATCGCCTTTCTCCATTATGAGCGTTTTGGGGTGTGTGGATATTATTATATATATATATATATTATAATATATAATATAATATATATATATATATATATATTATATATATATATAATAGTAGGTATATATAATATATATATTTATATATATATATATATATATAATAATAATATAATATATATATATATATATATATATATCCTTCATGAACGTTCCTTAACTTTCAAATTAGAATTTTTTTACTCATGTACATGTCATGACTCATGATATTAAGTTTTCATAAAACATGACAAGTCTTAAAAACTAATAATCTCTCTCCACAATAAAAAAGGTTAATTTTTTCAGTTTTAACTTACTAAACTTCGTTTTTAAATTGCCTTTTAACGGTTAAATCAACAACGCTCATAGTGCGAATTCCTCGCTACAGTTCCTTAACACAAAAACAAGGGCACAGCGTCAAATAGATCAAATGATCGATTCAATTGTGTCCCCTTAGGGGTTCGCCCGCCCCATCGGCACGTCTAGTTTGAGGTCCGTCGGTGTTTTTGTTGGCGAAATTTGAGTAGTTCTCTAGTACAGCGGTCTCCAAACTTTTTTGATTGCGTACCCTTAAGACAAAAATAATTCTAAGTTGTACCCCCTATAGGCCTGTAATATATATATATATAGTATATATATATTATATATTGGTATTATTATATATATAGGTATAATATATATTAATATATATAGTATATATACTCCCTAATATCCTATATATATATAATAATATACTATATATATATATATATATATATATATATATATGATATATATATATATATATAATATATATATATATTTATATATATATAATATTATTTAATGACATATATGAGGTATATATCATATATATATATATATTATATATCTATAGGTAGTATATAGAGGATATATATATATATATATAAGGTATATATATTATATATATATAAATATATATATATATAATATAGGAACTCGAGGACAAATTTAATTGCATCAACGCGTAAATATAAGATGTAATACTTTCATTTTTGGAATGTAGAGCTAGGGTTTGGTTTTTATTTGGGTCATACCAAACTTCGGAGTGTATACCGTATGTCTACCCGTATGGAACTAATCAGCATAATAAACAACCAACCAAATTAACGTAAATTCCGAAAGTAGTTCTTGGAGAACAATATGGCAAGGATCACGTAACCAACTAACGAAAAACAGGCCTAATGCTGCAAGTCGTAGCTTAACAAAGACTGTCACAATGAAAAGACATCGTCAGAGAAGAGGAACGTGTCATAGGAGTTATCACACTGTCCTGAAGCACAGGCATTCTCAGAGACAGGCTGGCTTCAGCAACTGGGGAATAACCAATGACCGGTCAGTCCGAATCCTTCCTTGGTTCAGGGAGACTGGCACAGTAACCGTAGACGACATGGTCAGGTCTCCCAGACGGTGACGTCGAGAGACAGACGGATTCCTCTTCTGGCAGTGCTGTCGTTGGAGCGTTTTTCCAAACAAGCGAACAAGCTACATACACAGGCTTTTGGTTGAAGGTCCGCATGTGCTAAATTTCCGAAGCGGATAGTGAGAAAGACGAAGAATGAACGTGGAGTACGTATTACAAGGTCTGATATCGGCCCTCTCCCTGATCAGGGAGAATCGGGTTGCGATTTCATTTTTCCAAAGCGTATGGAGATTGGACACCTCGCGAGATGACGTCGAGGTTTCACACTACATGGACAGATTGAATTTGGAGACGTAGACGTGCAGGTGGGCACTTTTCTGCTTGCAATATTCCACCAAAGGATTCCTTTTGGAGATGACTCTGTGATGTGTGGGCAGGCATTTTTTGTTTGGGTGCTCGCACGGAATTTGCAATGTAAGTGAGCAGAGAATACGTAACGCTAAAAAGGTATGCGGAGAACATCATCCAAGGTAATAGCCTTTTCGCGTCCCTTCATTGGGGCATGTTTTGTTACCCATGACAAGCCACATCAGCCACACTGCACAGGTCGTCTAAAGGTACTTACAACAGGTAGGGGTCAACCTTCTGGCCATTCCGCGAGGAGCCCGGACATGAATCCCACTGAACAATGTTTGGCATTTGGTTGGGTAGTTGTGTTGCGAGCCCGTGTACATGGGCTCGTCACACTCAGGGAGCTTGCAAACGCTTTGGAAACCTCCCGCCAGGAGATCATCTCCATGATCATTTCATCAATGCGAATCGTTTGGAAAGTTGGGAAGGGCAGTGGGGGTATCAACCCATGTATATTTGACACCTTTATGCCTTCATTTCACATTGTAATTTGTAGAATTTTGTTGATGATTAATAAAATCATTATATGCCATATTTTTCTTTGTTTTCTTTATTTGGTGCTGCATTAATTCCCTACAGTCTACACACTGTCGTTACATACGGTTTATACATTTGATTAATCCTGTTGCAACACTCTCCGAGTTAAATGTATGTAACCAAATAAAAAAAACGAAACCACTAACGACTACATTTTCCATATGGAAAGAGATTACATTATGGGGTTAAGGGGTGATTGCATTAAATTTGCCCGCCAGTATATATATATTATATATATATTTTATATATATATATATTATTTATATAATATATATATTTTCTACTTTTAAATTTTATATTTTTTATTTTTAGTTGTAATTAATATTACATCTATAGTAATTATTAATTATGCAATGACTAAATATAATTTATGTCAATATCTTTAGGCAGTTTTGTTAAACATTTTGTATTGACTATTATTAATAAATTTAAATAATTATATTTAAAATTATATATATATGATTTAAAAATCAATTTAATTTTTATTTGAATAAGATTATATATATATAAAATATATTTTTAATAATTTTACTTGTATATTATATATATATATATTTCATATATATTATATTTACTATTATATATTATATAATATATATACTATATATATTATAATATAGTAATAATTATTATATATAATAAATATTAATATATATATAATGATATATATTAATATATTAATTAATAATAGTATATATATATATCTACTGATAATACTATACTAGTAGAGGCTTATATATAGATATATATATAGTATATATATAATATATATATTAAGATATATAATATATAATTATATATATATAGTTAGTATATATATATTTATATATATATTATATTATATATATATAATAATATATATTATATTACTTATTATATATAGATTATATATATATATATATATATTATATACTATAGTATATATATATCATATTATTATATATATATATATTTATATATATAAAAATATTTTCTCTGTAATGATCTGAAAACAAAGAATCATACACCGCAAGTGATCGTGAGTCTACTTCTTTGGCGTACCCCCAAGTATCACTCTGAGTACCCCCCGGGGTACGCGTACCCCACTTTGGAGACCACTGCTCTAGTATACTTTTATTAGCTATTTTTTTTATATTTGTGTTAGGTGTTGCGAGGATCCTTCGGAACTCCTAAGGATCTGTCTGTTTTGTTGTCATCTGTTTGTGAGGTATGACAACCTTGTTACGACACTCTCCTTTGAAATCGATGTAATGTCGATTGTTCTTCTACTCTAATTCCTGTAGTTCTCTTAGTCTTTCCTTGTAGTTTCTTGTAGTCTTTCTGTTACTTACAAATTATTTATTATTTGTTTTATTAATCATCTTTATGCTTCTCTTTACAGACAAAGTTTTTATAATTAGATGTTTTTAACATTGTATTAATAACAAAGTTCTTAAAGTAAATTACTAATTACATCCAGGAACACAACATTTTCACTAAGCAAAATAAGGCTCTTTATTCTTACATTTGATGTCTCAATCAATTATATTCGTATCTGAGAAACATATGTAGTTATATAGATATCTTGGTTTATTGATGTCCCTGAAACCTGATATTAAATTCCCAACCGAAACTTTATTGGAGTCAGAAGAACCAATGTAATCTTAATCTTCATTTGTAAATATCAGGTTCTTTTCTATTATTGTATAAAATATTAATAACTTTGTTAAATATTATAATATTATGTTATAACCTTATTTGCTACATTAAGGCAAATGATATATATGTATATTTGATTATTTTCTCTTTATGTTGATTTAATTAATTTTGTATTAATTGATTAATGTAAATATATATTACTTCTAATGATATTTAATGTTTCCCAGCATATTTGATTAAAATATTATTGTATTGAATTCTGTATTTTTCCTCTTGCAAATTGAATCATTTTCAGTAATAATTCAAGGCTATCCATCAACAGTTAGTCTTGCTTATTTGCATAAAGTCGTGAATTTAGAAAACAGCGTAAACAAAATAGAAGGTTGAGAGTCTGTTTCCTTGACCTTTCTATACATGCTTAAAAAAGTGGCTGCAAATATTAAGAGTAAAAATTATAAATGTGATCTTCAAACGAAAGAAACTTCCAAGTATTTTCAGTGTGAAAACTTTCTGCAATTTTTATTTAATCTTACAAAACTAAGAAGGAAAACTTTTCACTTCTTGTGGAATACTTTATTAAGCAATTTTCCTTTTTTAATATACCTCTTATAGATCAGTCCATACATTTACACATCTGTTCCATGAGTCAATACGAAGTTCAAACCTTTGTACCTTTATAAAGAATCGTTGTACTAATTCACAATCAATACAAATAATTTCAAACAAATATTATGGAGTTCACTTTACGACATGATGGCATTCAAAAGACATTGAACGATATAAAAAAAAAATTTATATGAAAAAGAATACTGGGTCTCACGAATTATCGTTAATGGCAATTGGGAATAATATCAAAAACAACAATAGAAGTAAAATTTTTTATACAATAGGTCTAAATCATACTTTTTCATCAGACTTGGAGAAGTATTATTAGTAACTATGCTCCATTTAAATCCTGTGCTATCTTCTTAGAACCACCTAAATGACTATAGTAATATAGTATTATAGTTATATATTAATATACTATATATGATATATAGTATATATATATATATTTATATATTAGATATATTTTATAGTATATATTATATATAGTACTATATCCTACGTATAAGATAAGGGAGATATTGTCATGCACTCCATGTGTCAATTGGCAAAATTCGGCTATTTTTATTTCTGGTAATGGTCTTATCCTCGAAAATGCTTTTTTATATACAGTCCTGGATCCAGCCTGATATTAATATAATTTTATTCATTCTATGGACTGTATTTATGATAACAATTAGCAATGATTCAGATTTATAATTATATAATTTTTGTATTTTTTTTAGTCTTGATGGTTATTATTTTGTATATGGTTGATAAATTATAAAACTAATTAAAAAACATAGTCAGAAGCACAGATGGTTATAAAAACATAGTTGTGCTCAAAAATTCATAATCCAACAAGACTCGTTGATAAGCCCTTCTAGCTGTCTTAGAGGTCAGTGTCTATCAACCTTTATTTTAATTGTAGTTTATTAAGTGACTGCTAAAATTTTGTATACATGTCAAGATAGTAAACTTACCCTGTTACGAGTTTACTATCTGTTGCTGGAAGGCCATTTGACATCATTAGTTCCCATTTAAGAAACCCCTTCTGATACTAGCCAGGGTAAGGTTCTTATCATACCATAGGTCTATAATTGTTGTTCTTAAAACTGTCAGATATGCAATAATAAATTAAGGGTTAAATACCAATCATTTGTTTATATTTGACAGGTTGTTAGGTGGGGTTCACCTGAATCCTGCAAGATCGAAGCTGGGTTCACCTTTTAATCCTACTTCCATCTGTTTCTAATTGTGGGTGTTTTCTGATGGCTGGGTTTCCCTTCTGAACCATTTCCATTGCTGGTATGTCATTCCTGAATCGCATCTTTTTTGTGCTGATACTCTTGAGTGGGATTCCGTATTTTTTCACTTCCTCGTGTGCTATTTTGAAAGTTGGAATTCATCCTGAATCCTTTCTTCTTGGAGTTGTTTTTGGAGTTTGTGGTTCGCTGATCCTTCTCCCTGCCCAATGTCTAGCGTTGGATTCGGCCTGAATTCTTTCCTCTTAATAGTACTTCAGCAATAGTTTGGATATCCTGTAATCATACTTAAACCCACCACTGGAACGCATTCCCCAGTCAAATTCAGTTAAGTTCCATCATTTATTCACATTTGTTGAGTCCTGGAAATTTCTTATTCCTTGAATTGTTATGCATGAGCAATATTTGGAAGCGTTCGGTTTCCACTCTCGATTCTGATCCTAGAGCTGTCTGTGCTCGTGTACATTTTTTACATTGGAACCTTTAACTTTTACTCCAACGTGTATTAACTGATTCTATTAAATCATAATCTTTATTCGTATTGTTGGTGTAGGACTGTGTGATATATTAACTTTTGTCAGACCTCCCACCCAATTGAGCGAGTTTAGTAAAACTAATATTTTTACTGTGTGTCTATCCTTTGATCATTGTTATTTTTGTTGACTATTATTCTCTAATCTTCAGAACTATATCTGGGTTAAGCTTCGAGACTTTAATCGGTTAAACCATCGAGAAAGCTCTCGGTATACGACGCTAAATAATCTAACATCTTTCTGACTAGGTTTAAAATCTTAGATTGTAAGAAACCTTGTTTGAGTGATTGTTATCAACCGTCACATCCTGCTTCGAGATGTCCATTCAAAGTCAGGCAGGCCTACGGAGTCCTGAAGACTAACTTCCTCCGTTACGGAGAAAACTAAACCTGCTCCGTATGACTGCCTGATGGTGTCAGGTGGTTGCTGTGCTGACTAGACATTCAAACCACTATTTTTGAACATCACAAACCTAACATCTACGTAATTTTCTATAAATTGACCTTCATAATCTTCTAATTCTTCGAACTTCATATCTCCAAGAAAGAGCGGAGAGAGGTACCTCACCGTCGGGTACACTTGTTGATCCCAGCGTACTTCCTCTCCGCCACATAAATAAATTAAGTGGCGCCCGAACAGGGACTCTGTTGAGTTCCTGCGCTTGCGTGCACTAGGATTGTGACTCTCGCTCACATCGTCATATTTATTTTTTGAAAAATCATCGATTCTCTTCAGTTCTTTTCAAATAAATCTTCTTCTTTTTGTACTTATATTGGACAGATTCCAGAGTTAGTTAGTAATAACCCTCCCATACTTTGAAATACTTTCTTTTGAAACTTACAAAAGAAAATGTCAGAAAAAACTCAACCAAAAGACTTAGAAATAAGCACAGGTGCTGATAGCCAAGAGGATTTGGACTACGATCCAACTCTTGCAGCTGTTGCTTTAGATCCACGTTTAGACCAGCATCTGCGTGATGATCATAATAAAAATAATGTAGAAATGAATGTAGGAATGAATGAGCAAAATAAAAACAGGGTAGAAGTTTCCAACTCTGACATACCCTTGGTTACCAATTCTTACTTATCATTAGTTCCCAACTCTGACAAACCTTTCACTGAGACCCAAATGAGTACTTTGTTGACTAAACTCAATAAGCAGGTGATAAGTGAAAGGCAATTGGCTCAAGGAAATCGATAGCAGTTGGGGTAATGGTGAACACAGAATCGTTCCATGATCAGGTGGCAAGGTAATCCACTACTTTGTTTCCCATCATGTGCATAGCCAAAACCTAACTACTTCTTTCTACATGAATCGTGAGTATAAACTTCGGCTTAGTTTCCGCAATCCTCAACACGATCAAAACCTTTTATACATAATCCACCCAGTTATGTAGAAAATCCCAGAAATCAATTTCTTTCTAATCCTAACCTTATTCCTAATCCTAACCTTATTCCTAATCCTAATCTATTCCTATCCTAATCTTTATGTACTTCATAATTTTCTTCTAAAGCCTCACTTCTTCCTAATCCCCAATCTTCGTCATGATTATATACCCCCAAGTAAATTACTTCAACCAACCTAAGTCTCTCTTTAGAAACCCATAAGGCAGAGACAGATAAGTTCTCGATCCCCTATCAATAGGGAGAGGCTGATGTTCTAAAAAGTATAATTAATTACTACAGCCTCAACGAGACGCAATCCCTAAATCAATATCGAGGCGAAACAGATGTTTTGACTGATTTTTCGTCCACATTCTCGGTTGTATTCCACAAGATATTCCCAAAATCGACTGCCTATGCGTCGTATTCCTGACGACGACATGAACCTTCCATGTATTCCGGACCACACATGAAGAAGAGACTTGATATGCTGGAGAAGCCATTGTGCTTCTTACACAGTTACTCAAGAACCTCAGAGAAATAAAATAAACTTGAGGTTTGTGGATCCGGGTTAAGTTTAAATCATGAATCGGAACAAGATTCTCTTAGTCTTACCTGGCTGATGTTGAGGCTTATTGTAAAGTTTACACTACCCAAACTGCCCATCACCAATGGTTATGCCTGCTTGGTCCGCACAGCGTAGAAGGAAAAATTTTTGAATAATATACCGAGAAATCATCAAGGATAACCATGAATATTTCTCTGTACGGGATAATCTTGTGTGCTGGTATCTGATGAAGAACGAAAGAAAACAGAATACAGAATTACAGAAATAAAGATTATGCTCACCGATACCCTAATGAGAGCATCAAAATTTTTGCACTTCGGTTAGAGCGCCTAGCTAGTCAAGCATATCCGGAGTATGATCTGGATACGATATTCCCTTAGAATAGCTTTCCTCTGTAGTTTACCTCCATATATTGAAACATTCGTCCATCAATATATTAAAATGATGGAGTTCGGACGGGTATGATGTAGAGGCTTCCTGGGGAATAATAGTGAACTTTTGCGCGACTCCTAGATAAGCGAGATAACTCGCTTCCCGTTCCAATTTCCCAAACTATATCCACTTGAGTTTCGACAAATCAACCTTTATGCGCCAACAAGAACCGCGGATGAAAGTGAACCTAGACGAAACGTTCTTTGGAATGCCTGTTATCCGATAAATAACTGCACTCCCCGTGGACTGAGGTTTTTGCAAACCAACGTCAAACCCGAAATACACAAAAGCCCAAAAACATTAATCATCGGCAGGCCTAAGAGAAAAGTAGTCGTCAAGAACGAAATAATCGGGTAGTTCGATACTATCGGTGGACCTCCACCAATAGTTACAGAACCATGATTAAGTAGCAGTTCGTCCTGACCATATTCGATTACTGTTCGTCCTAAGTCTGATGACCGGAGAAAGGTTTTGTGTAACTACTGTGAAAAAACAGGTCACTCCATGGAGGAGTGTTACAAATATCTGGGAGCATGCAGTTACTGCAAAAAGAAAGGTCACATCAGGGCAAATTGTCGATCTAGGAAGTCTCCTTCCCCTTCCCCGAATATTAGAAAAGTAGTCTGTCCCTTCTGCGGTGGTCCTCACGCTGGAATGAGGTGTTCAATTAGTGCTCCTCCCCAGTCACATAATCATGACCACGAGCCTTCTTCCCTTAGAACTGTTCCCTTTGAAAGAGTATATTCCCAGTCTTATTCCGCAAATCAATCGACCAATCACAGGCCTCCATCGTCCAAGCAAGTGGACATCCCTACCTCAAGTAAAAAATTTTAAACCCTTGCGCTAATGATGAGGTGCAGTATTGATCCCCCTTTAAACTCCTGGTCTCTCCCGGGACTTGAGTCTCTGGTGGAGAATAAAGCCTTTAGGGTTACGACTCAGTCAATCGAATGAGAGGCATGGAAGATTGTTAAAACTAAGTCGACAAAGAGTGTATCCGACGAAATCTTCGGGTCGAAGCGCAGGCCACGTCTTCTAGATAATGGCATATATCCAAGCCCGTCATAGTAAATATCCCCTATCTAGGACAGAGTAAGTCGGTTCCAGTCCAATTGTGTCACTAAACTTTCAAGGAGGACCCTCTGGATTGTTACAGACTGAACTTCGTAACGTGCAGTTCTAGCGGATTTTTCGTTTGGTTATTGCTGCGTGTGTTTTGTGTTTGGTGTTGTTGATGTGGTCAGTTTTGTGGTGGTGTTTTGGGTTGTTGTTTTTGTCCGTTTTCTTGGGTATGGTATTAGTTGTGCCGGAATATTTGCGCTTTGGTTCGCCAACAGCTTCTGGCTTCTACGGTTGTATGGTAAGAACAGTGGAGCTGGAATTCAGTTTAATCAGCACTGAAATCACCGAGGCGTACATGAAGAACTTGCCCTTAGGCCCTCCTGTAGATATAAAAGTTGATGCCACGTGGTCTGGTCGTGAACATTCAGTACCCTATTGACTTTCTATACTGGAATGTAATTTTGCACTTCCCTGACAGTGATTATGTATCTAAACCTGTCATTTTGTTGGTAGTTCCCCAGGAATTTATGCCTGCTCCGCTAGTTTTAGGGGCTGTCGCTTTAAAAGAAAATGACCTTCTTCCAGACTTAACTGAGCGGGAATTACAGCATGGAGAAGACTCATTGAATCCAGAAAGTCCAAACTAACAGAAGCCTTAAGGTACATATTTATAAATGTGTCACGGTTAATTTCATTAATTGTCCCCCTTTTTCCTGTCAGATGGTGGATGTAAGTTGTCCCTTCATTCTGAAATCTCTTCTTGCGGTAGGTTTTCCCAAAGTCAGAGCCAATGGGATCCTTTGTACCATTCCTGGTGGTAATTTGGATTTGCGCAGATTCGTGTATGGATGCTCTATTTCAAAATAGTTCAGATACATCTCAATATCAGAGCAACGATGCTGCACTAGAAAGGATATGCTCTTTTGGAAGAAGAAGATATTTGTCCAGAATTAAGAAATCACAGTAGACAATAATTCTCAATCATCTTTAAGCAGATTGTATAATCAATATTTAAGCTTGAGGAGGAGTTTTTGCTTTGCGGATATTCCTATCTCTGACCTCGAAAAGAAACGATTAATCGCAGTGTTATTATTAAAACATAAATCGGCTCTCAGTTTCGGTGACCACGACGTTGGAGTGGCTTACTAATAATCACCCACACTTATCGAGGTGAAAACTGGTCGACTGTGAGATTACCAGTAAGTCGTCTTCCAACGGGTCCCTTGGCTAAGAAATAGTAAAACCAATGTCTGAACTGTTTGGAGCAGGATATTATTACCAGTAAATCCCCTTATTCAGCCCTTGGTTCCGGTCCTGAACACCTGAAGTACAAATTCCCGATTATTGTATCAATTACGCGGAAATTAGAATAGTGTTAACTAAACGCGATTCCTTCTCGTTACCTGTAAGCCTAAACAGATATGATTTATAATATGTACACGTAATGTCTATTCTTACAACATGGGAGATCTGGTCCGTTTTGATATTATCCAGTATCAGATGGAGCCCGAGTGTTTCAAAAAATACTGCTTTTTCTCACCCCCCTTTGCCCAGTACGAATATTTAAAAATGCCCTTTCAATATTGTATGGTCCGGCGACATTTCAACGTGGAATGATGTTGGCGTTGGAAGATTTACCATGGTCAAGAGAATAAGAAAGTCTTAGAGGAAATTATCATTCTCAGTAAAAATATAGATGATCTCTAACCCCTGGATCGTGTCCTTTCTCGCACTAGAGAAAATACGGAGTACATTAACTTAAACCCAGTAATAACCGGTTGAAGTCGTACTGAAGGGGGATTCTTGGGTACACCATATATCCCCGGAAAGGTATACTGCCCCTTCAGAAAAATCTCAAAGGAGCTTTAGAATTTCCTGTTCCCACTACGGTAAAACAATTACGTCAGTTTCTGGGAATGGTAAACTTTTTAGGCGCACATATTCCAGAATTTGTTCTCAAAATCAAGTAAGCCTTATCTGCCAGACTGTGGTAGATTCCATTAGAATGGACGTCCGGAGTGTTCAGCAGGCCTTTGATCAACTTAAAGAGGCCGTTAAGTAAACCTGACGTCTGTTTAGGGTTCCCTTAATTATAGTCCGGCGCGTTGTCTCCCCAATTTGGAGCTACAGTTGTAGATCTTTCAGCAGACTCGCGGGGCTTGGGGCTTTGTTGCCTCTCAACAATCCAATGACGTTAATTGCGAACGCAAGCCCAATTGTCCTCTTTCGATTTTATGACCTTTCGAACGCTTAGGGCGCTCCAGAGAAATTCTTGGAGTGAAATTGATAAAAGAACTAACTGCTTTGACGTTGGGCTCAGTCAATCTCTTAGACTCTTTCCTCCGTTGGGTATCTATAAATTCAGGGGAATATACCGACCCATTAGCATCCACATGCATCTATTTACAAAAATATGAGTTACGGTTGATTGGAAGTTAGTCTTATGCACTATGGCAAGAGCTCTATGGGAATAGCACTTTGACATGCTCGTCATATATTCGGTTGCCTATAAACCACTATGCAGTGAATTGCCGATAAGCCTCACTCCATCTCCCGTCAAATGATGAATATGGAAGAACCGCCGAAAATCCTTCTTGGATTTCATTCTCCGGGTTCTTTCCGATAAGGAGAACTCGGACGAGGAGGACGACTCGTTATATAATAAATGGTGGTGTGCTCTTAACTTTATGACTGGTATCTGGTCAGAGACACTTGGAGAGGTGGAAGGGAATCGTTATCTTAATTGAAGCAGTTACTCAACCCAAGTCATCCTGTAAATAATAAACTCAAGTGTCAGATTGTTCAAACTAAAGACTCCGATTATTTTTTAAGAACCATTCCGGGTTCAACTTGCCAAGTATCCCAGATGAAAGGGTATACATCTGCCCATTTTACTAAGATGTTCTTTAAAGTTTAACGTTCACAATCATATTTCATGGCCCATTTAATATGAACACGGTCGTAATACTCCTGGAAATAACGTGGTGGTGTAACCCTCGATCGAATTTGGGTTCTACTTATTTTTATATGGACATTGTGGGCCTTTTTTAGAGGAGGGTTGGTTTCCCGTGGGGTTTTGGGTTTTGCAAGAAAAACTGTTTTTTATTTTTTAAAAATTAAACCCCCTCCTTATTCTGGGCAAGTTTCGTCTAGTAGTGAATAGAACTTTTTCATGTCGTCATCCATTGGATGTACTGTTACCATTTATTTGAAGAAGGGATCAGTCTTTAATTTATAATAACCTTGATCTCGGGGTTATAAATATGACATTGTTGGACTACTGTACGACGTAATATAAGCGGAAAATTTAAAGTTGTTGCTTGCTTCATCATGTTTAGAAAATAGAATATTTCTGTCGTTCACTTACTCGATCTGGAATCTTAAATTAAACTAGCTTACGCATTAATACTATCGGTACAAGCTTTTGTTATCTATGATAAGTTATCCTCTGATAAAAACGCGTTATTCCTAGTCTTTTCTTAATTTTCTCTTAAGTACTATATTTTAAACTCATCCCTTCGAATCTATTTGGTTTCTAGTAACAATCATTCATCTAATTGATAAGCGGGTTTCTCTGATATGGCTATCTTTCTTCTAGTGGGTGCCTGATGAGTCAATCCCACTTTCAACTATGGTGATCGAATAAATACCCTTCCTGCTGGTCGATACCATGCATGGTTCTTTGTATAGAGTTGACCCTCTGTGTAGCTCTGTGAGTGGCTTCGTATGTCATCGCTCATGCATGAAGTCTAAGAGCATTAGTATACTATTATATAATTATTCTCAAATGTCTTCAGTGGGCATTAGTATATCTCCCTATCTTTTAATCTTCATTATGATATCCGGAAAAATGTAGAAATATTATCATACGATGACAATATTCCATATTCAGTAAACATCTAAGTTCTTCCAAGAAAATAATAATGGTATCTGGAGTTTTGACTTAGAAGGATATCCATGTATTCATACGATGCCATATGAGATTCTCTTTCTATCGGTCTAAATATTTTTGATTATATGGTGCCTATATTATTACTAGTCTTTATATGTATATGGTAGTATTATTATTTATTGATTTATATCAACCCTTATCCTGTGAGACGACAACCCACTATGCTAGGTTATACTTTGATCCTACTTAGTACTATTATATATGCTGGAAGTCAGCGCGTAGGTACTAGTCAGCGTTTCTGAGCGATATCCCTGTTTACGCTGACTCTGCAGCCCTCATACTAAGGTGTGCATTTCCAGGACAAATCAGCCAAAAAAATGGAAAAAGGTAACCATCTCCGATTCAGATTTTCTTCAAATCTGTTATATAGGGTTGTTTTGGGGCCAAAAACACACCAGATGGAATCAAAAAATTTCGTAGACCACGGTTCTCCTGAATAACGCCCCACCGGAATAATTGGGGATCCCCTAAACCCATCTCATTTGGAAAGGCTGTAGCTCATAACATGGTTAGACATAGACCTATACATATTAATATTATATTATAGAATGCTAGCATGGGTATGAGCTTTCATTTAAGACTATAAAGCCAGCCTTCTAACCCATATATTAGGGAAAGTCTCCCCCAAAACTTTGAATATATTCCCCTTCGCCCCATGTACTCCATGGATATTTAAAATCAAGTACATTTTGTTAATAACAATATAAATCGTTCCACTTGTTCCATCTGTATTGAAGGAAAAAAAAATTGGACTTTGATTTTGTCCTATTTTAGGTAATTAAATTAAAATAAACATAAATCCAAAAACACAATTTTATCATTTCATGTTTTTTTTATTGTACTCTTATATAATAAAATATATAATATCAATATCTATAGTTATTATATAGTAATAGATAGTCAAATATATGTATATAAGTAGCCTAGATATAGATATATACTATCACTTATATTATATGTTGTCCATATATAATAGTAGTATATGATCAGTGTATACTAGTATACGTATTATATTACAGATTATATTTAGTATATATATATATCTATATATATATATAATACTATATATCGGCGTTATTGTATGTATATATATACACCTTAAGAGGTAATATAGCCTAGTATATCTAGTTATAAGTATACTGTATCATAGTAAGTGTACATAATATCATGAACTAATATACGCCTATATTGGTATATTACTATAGTAAGTATACTATATGAGTATATATATATATGTATATATTAAAGATTTATTGATATATTACTCATATATTAACTTAAATGATAGTTATAATAT
>JABUQX010112604.1:2500-5000 GCA_015478945.1 Trachelipus rathkii
TCAATCCTAAGATGGTTGGCTGTGTATTAAGAGGGAGTCTAGTATTTAAAAGATGAATTGTTGGATATTTATGTGATTCTCTTTTATTTGGTGTGAATAATATAATTTAGGATTTTTTGGGTGAGGCTAGTATAATACTATGGTTATCTATAGTATATATATATATATATATAATATATATAAGTCATATTATATACTATATATTATATAGTGCTTTATATAGGTTCTGCGGTGCGAGTTCGGTGGACGATCGCGATTGCGCTATAATATAACGATTATGGTAATATTCATAATATATCTTTTATAGTATATATATATATATATATATATATATATTATATATATATAGTATATATATATATTATATAATATATAGATTAAATTGGCATTCAGCCAAATGAAAGGGTGGCTGGGGATCGGATAGAGTCAAAATTCAAGTGCAGTCAATTCCTTCTGGTGAATTCTGGGTCAACTAACCCTAACACAATTAGTAATGTGAAAGGTTTGGTATTTAGATAATGGTTATGTACTGTATGATATGCTGAAATACATAAAAACCATTTCATTTAAAAGAAAATACGTGTCATTAAAATATTGGCACATAAATTAGTCAAATTTTCAAATTTAAAATTTTTGCCAGGTGCAGAGGAATTCATAGCGAGAACCACACGGTTGCGAATGAGGAGTACGGATGCCTTTAGGGACTGTTTTTGAATTAAGTTTTATTGCCTATTAGGGGAAAATAATTTTGGGGGGATTTTTGGAAACGATTTTATATATAATAAAAAAATGATGAAGAGTTTTTTACTAAAGAAAAATGTGATTTGGTGCAAAAAATTAAGCTAAGACTCTGTAGAAGTTATTTGCTCATGTACTTTTTTTGTCACTAGTTTAAAGCGAATATGGGAAATTAAAAAAGTTAAATCGATGAGCACGCGTTTTCTATAGTTAAATACTAGTTATATATATATATATTATATATATATATAGTATTAATTCTATATATATATTATATAGTTATATATAATATTTATATATATATAGATATATATAATATATATATATCTACTAAATAGTATTAGTATAATATATATTATCAATATTGTTCATAGTTTGTGTCGTCATTAGTTTATATTAAATAATTTCATACAAATCTGATGATAAATATTTTTTGTACGCTTGTTACCGTGTATTTAATAACATTATCTTATTCATATTTAATTAATTTTCAAGTATAATCAATAAAGCATTAGAAAAGGTAAATACCAAGGGAGAGAGAGAGGAGAGAGAGAGAGAGAGAGAAGAGGAGAGAAGAGAGAGAGAGCAGAGAGGAGAGAGAGAGAGCAGAGAGAGATATGGAGAGAGAGCAGGACCAGAGAGAGGAGAGAGAAGGAGAGGAGAGAGGAGAGAGGAGAGAGAAGAGAGGAGAGAGGAGAATATTTTTACGCTATTATTTTTTATATACCATATGAATTTTTTTAACTGCGTATTATTTTTTATATACCTTATACTATAAAAATTTTTAACTGCTCTCAAATTCTGTAAAACTTACAGAATTGCATTTTTTTAAAAAAATTATAATACCTGATATCAATTTTTGAAAAGTAAATCCTATCTGTTGGGGAGTAAATTCCTAGCTGATAATTCTAAGGCATCTAAGCTCTACGCAACTTTCTTGATGTTCTTTTCAAAGCATAATCTTTATGTAAGCACCCATAAGTTCCAAGATAAATATTGATAGACATTTTTCTCAAAAGTTGAGCTGAAGTCTTTCTGATCGTAGTGTTATTCACAATTTATTCCTGCGTGTGTAGGTGTGTTTGTGGTGTGTTTAGGTGTGTGTGTGCGTGTGCTTGCATGAGCGTGTATGTAAGCTTGTATGAAAGCACACTATGAGTATTTTTGAATATTCATTTATATAATATTATATATATATATATATACTTCTAAAAGTTCTATCAATTGAATATAAAATGAAAAGAAAATATCTATATATAGATGTAAATATATATATTATAAATACTTAAATATATATAATCGTATATTTATGATATAATAATATACTATATAATTAGGATATTTATTAAATGAGTGTAATATTGTTGTAATATATATATATATCTATAGTATGATAATTATATATATATTAGATATATATTATATTATATATATAGTGATATATGTATATGACATAGTAGTATATATATATATTATATATATATATAGTATATATATATATATATATATTGGCATTTGTGCAATGAGATCTGTTTTCGTTCGTATGTGTGTTTGTAAGAACATAGTTTTAGCCGCGTGAACGTACTCGGCTTAGACGCGTGCAACATAGTCCCGACTGATTTTTGCGTTTCATGATTGAAGAGGTTATTAAAGGATTATTTTTTTTTTATATAATAAATGTTCATCACGCACTTGCCCTCAGGATTGTTCTAGAAATGTGTCTTTAAATTAACTGTTTAGTGCTATCATAGTTTTTATCTAC
>JABUQX010112604.1:7500-10000 GCA_015478945.1 Trachelipus rathkii
TATATATATATATTATTAGATATATAATAATAAGTATATATTTACTTTTATTATTATATAAATATATAAGTATATATCAATGAGTAATATATAATATATAATATATATATACTATATATTATAGTATATATTATATGTTATATATATATATCTATATATTGTATATAAATATATTATTTAGTATATAATTTAATATAGTATATATAGTTATATATATAATAAGTATATATAGTTAGTTGGTATATATCTGGTTAGTAGTATATATAGTATTAATAATATATGAGTTATAGTATTATTTTAGTTAAGATATAACATGGTATATAAATATTAGTAATATATATTTTATTATATTTAAGTATATATATATATATATATATAATATTATATGTATTTCCCAATACTAGTAGAGTTTAATTGAGCGTATATATTTTTATATATATAGGTATATAGTAGTATATAGTATATATATATATTATTATATAGTATATATATATATATAGTATAGTTACTTTAAGTAATTATGATATATTATATATATATAGTATATATATATATATATATAATAGTATTTTTGCATATATATATATATATTAGTATATATATAGATATAAGTAGCGTTATAGAAGTTAGTATATATATAATATAATGATAATATAGTATAATATATATAATAGGTATGATTAACTATTATATTTAATTATTATTATAATATATGTTATATATAATATATTATATATATTATATAGTATATTATAGTATTGCATAATATATTACGTAGTATATTATTGTATATTATAATATATATTATATACTATTATATTATAGCTATATGATATATATATATATAAATAGTATATCTAATAATATATACTTATATAGTCGTAATTATAGTAGTAGTTTTATATGTATATATATTCTATATTAATATATATTATATATATATTATATAGTATATAGTAATATAGTATTAGTATATAATATATATAGTATATTACTATATATATATATGTTATTATATTTATATAAGTATCTATGAATATTATACAGTTAATATATATATATATATAATATATATATATATATTTTTATAGTAATATAATAATAGTATATATTATATATTATATATATATATATAATTATATAGTGATATATATATATATACTATATATATGATAGTATATATATATATAATGTAATATGATATATATTATATATATAGTATATATATATATAGTATAGTTATATATATTATACTATAGTACTGTGGGAGGGTGTTTTGTTAGCTGAGAGAGTTATTATATGTATAATATATTAGTATATAGATATAGGTATATATATATACTTAGTATGTGAGTAGGGTGATTATATAGTATACGTAAGTACTATAGCTATACTATATATAGTAGTATATATATTATATAGTATATATTAGTATATGTTGATATAAGTACGTATAGTAATTATATATATAATATATATATTATCTATATATATATAAATATTATATAAATATATATATATATTATCATAGCTAATATATATTTATATAGTATATAATATATAGTATATATAGTATATATATTTTTTTAGTATATATTATATATATAAGATTATATATTATATTATATATATATATAGGTATATATATATAGTTATATAGTATATTAACTATATATGTATATATGTATATATATATATATTATTATATATATTATATAATAATTATTTAATAAAATTTAGTTAAAATATATATATATATATATATAATATATATTATATATATATATTATATATATATACATCGATTGTATATATACTAAACTAATATATTAATATATATATATTAGTATATATATATAGTATATATATATATATATATATATAATATATATATATATATATATATGTATATATATATAGTGTTATTATAGTAGTATTATATTATTATATAAGATATAATATATATCCATATGAAAATAATATTATATCCAATTTTGCAAAGAATTACAGTTGTCCATAAAAATAGGTATTTTCTATTTACGACTCTATAATTGCACACAAGACACACAAACAGAAATGACCTACCCAACAATTGACAAATATATTCAAACAAATAAATTCAAGGCTTTTACCGAACTAAAAGAGGAAAGCCTGAAGCGAAAGCCTAAATTTTGAATAATCGCCTTTTCCCCCCCCCCCTTTAATGGCTATCACCACATCGATATTTTCAACGCGAACGAGCTTGCGCAGTTTTTCTTGCATTCATATTGTTTAAATATTTCTGCTTCCCACTGATATGCTTTATGTTATCTTTGTATGATACGGTGAACGAACTTTGACAATTAATAGAATTTGCACTGTAATTTCTCTCTGAAAAAATTATTTGCCTCCACATATACTTTTTATAACCATGCATTTTAAGAGTTTGTGCTGCATGTTTTTGTAAATGATTAACGATTATGTGTTGACCCATTATATGATTTTAAATAAAACAATGTAT
>JABUQX010112604.1:17500-22007 GCA_015478945.1 Trachelipus rathkii
TTTGTATGATATTCTATTTTTTTATAAGATCTCCTACGTATTCTTCTCTGTTTAGCTCTTCCATTGAACATTTATCTTTCAATTGATGTTATTTATTAAATAATACCTTTTATTTATAATTAATTTTTTATTTTTTCAGCTTGCTTATTCAAATATGATTATCTATTTGTTTATAAGAAATCCTACATATTCCTCCACATTTAATTCTCCCATTGTGAATTTATGGGTTTCAATTTACCGATCGAGGACCAGAAAACTAATTTTATTGTTTGGGCATTTTTTATGAGTTGCCATTTCTTCATTTGTTGTTTCCTGTCTTTAGTTAAATAAAAAGACATGCATACAAAATTTTCGGCATATCACATTTTAATGTATATTGATAGGATAAAGCACAAAAAATAATGATATATATTATATATATATATAATCTATATATATATATATATATATATATTTAGTATTTATATATATATATTATATATTATATATATATATATATATATATATATATATACTATATATGTATATATATACATTATTTATATATATATATATTATATATATATTATATATATATATACTATTATAACTATAATATATAATATATATAATATATATATATATATATACTATATATATCTATATATATAGTATGCTGGGATTCGATGCTGCGCGACCCTCAGCACGATTGAGCCACTCACCCAGTGTTTTGACCGCACTAAAAGCCAGCGGCAAGTGCTTAGGTCCCAGGATTGAATCCCACGCATTGGGAAACTACACCTCAAAGGGGTATTTTAACAAATAAACTTCTGATCCTGGGCAGGTTATTGCACTTCTCTTGCACATAAGGACCGCCCGGTCTTCGTCTTTTATTCACACATGCGCGGTACCAGCTTTTATGGCCCTACTCCCGAGTGCGACGGGAGGAATTGCGTAGTAATGCTCTGCTTGAACAGTAGAAGTATTCTCGGATTCTCTTTGTCTCGTCGTGGCGTAGTGGATTCAAACCACTTGGACGCTATCTGCTAAAGGGACCAGAATCGAATCCAGAATGGTAAATAATCATCAGGGGGTATTTACAATATCAAAAATTTTGATGCAGGTTTGCACTTCTCATTGTATATATATATATAATGTATACGGTATATATATATATATATATATATATTATATATATATATATATATATATATAATATATAAGTATTATATAATATTATATATATATTAGTATAGTAAATATATATATACCGTTATATAATAATATATATATAATATATATATATATATATATATATATATATATATATATATAATATATATATATTAATATAATGATATATATATTATAAATTATATATATATATATATATAATATATATCTATTATATATCAAACTCATCTCCCCCCCAAAAAAAAAAAAATCGTCAAACATGGTGCATATCGTATATGAATGTATCTGGTGTTGTGTGTGCACATACATCTATATGTAACAGTCAAACATCGACTTAATATATAAAATAATGCTAAGATTGTTTAATTAATTTGTTGGTATTATAACCTTAAAACATCAATTCTTTCAAGTTCTCCGCTCATAAAGTAGCAAGATTTCTATTCAGATTTCCCAAACGCCTATTCTTAATTCTCATTTTATATTTCCCTTTTCTGTCCTTTCTTCCATTTTCTTAACACTTATTTTCTCATTTCGTTTTAAGGTATATAAAGGTATATATAGTATATAATATATATAATATATATTATATATGCCTATAATAGTATATAGTATATACTATATATATATTATATGATATATATATATATATTATATATATTATATAATATATACATAAATATACTATATATATATATATAATAGTATATATAATATATATATATATAAGTATATTATATATATTAATATATATATATATATATATAGCATATATAATATATTATATAATATAATATATATACTATATATATCTATATAGGTATATATATATTATTAATATATTAGATTATATATTATATGTATAATATAAATATATTATATAATTTATATAATATATGATACATAATATATGTATATGTATAAGTATATATATATATATATAATATATATATATAGTTAATTATATATATAAATATATATATATTATATATATAATAGTATATAGTATATATATATAATTATATATAATATGATAATATATATATATATATAGGTCGCTTTATAATACCAAATTTGAAATTTTATTATTCAATCTTGTAAAGATTTAAAGTTTCCAAATATGGCATTTCTTATTTAACGACGCCTAAATGCACCAACACACACACAGAAATGAGAACACCAAAACATTGACATAAGAAACTCAAACAAATAAATTCGAACTGGCTTTTATACGGACATAAAAGAGAAGCTGAAGCGGAAAGATAAATTTTGATAATCTTTCATTTAATGGCTTATCACACATCGAATATTTTAAACGGCGAACGAAGCTTGCGGCAGTTTTTTCTTGGATTCATATATGTTAAATATTTCTGCTTCAATGATATCTTTATGTTTTCTTTCTATAAACGGTGAACGAACTTGGACAATTTAAAAGAATTTGCACGGTATTATTATGTATAAATAGTATTTGAATAACAGTACCTTTTTATAACCAATGCATGAAAGAGTTTGAGCGGCAGTTTTTATGAGATTAAATTTGTTTGAATCATAACCTTGAGCATTGTTTATGAGTTCACACAAATCTATTTAGTTGGCACAGTATTTCTTTTATGTTAAAATTTTGTTTCACCAATACATTTTATGTAACCAATATATTTAAACGCATAATTAAATAGATTACGCTCTTTTTCTTAGGTTTACAGATATCCTCAGATAGTTTTCATACGCTGGATGCTCTTATCGTATGCATGTGTAATTTTTTTTCATTCTTATGGTTATAAGCTTCATTCTTATGTCCGTCTACAGGTATCATGTATGATGAGTATCACACTTCAAAGTATTTATACGGTGAACACACCTGAATAATTTATGCGATTTTGTAAAGTCTTTCTAATATTTTATATTCTTTAAAGTTTCTTATTATAGATGCCTTTTAGAGTTTCAGCACATTTTGATATCTGTATTTTCTTTCATAAAATTAAATTTTCATTTAATATCCTTACTAGGGTTTAATGAACAGTTAATTTATACCTTCGCAAACTATATATACTATATAAACTTTCTAGAACATCTGCATTTTCAGTACACAGATTTTTATAGCTAGCTATATATAATATAGTATATATATTTAATTATATACGTATATATATATATATATATATATATATATTATTATATATTATAATAGTATATATATTAATATACTATTATATATATGATATATATTATATATAAATATATTAGTATATATATATGATATATTTATTTATTATATATTATATATATAGTATTCTTATAATTTATATATATATTATATATATTATAATATATTTATATAGTATATATATATATATAATATATATAGACAAAGAAAAAAATGAACTTGAAAATGAAAATTGAAAAAAGTATATTTTAAAGATCTTAAATTTAAAAATGGGAGACTGTTTTTAACACCTTTAAATCTCAATCACACCATAGCATAGTAGTTATATTAATATATATATATATATAATATACATATGTATATATATATTTAATATATAATTATATATATATATATATATATATTATATATATACTATTATATATATAATAATATATATATATAATATATTATATATATTCAAATAACTAATCTCCAAAATAAAGTCATAGCCATGTTGCAGGAGCGTGTAACCTATGAATCAATTCGTCGAACCCAAATAGGTGCTCCAAACGATACTTCTAACAATAACATGCAAATTCAATTTATATAAATAATGTAAATTTGTATTGTATAGTTGTTGTAATTGTAAATTACATTTGTATAGTTGATATTATCTTAGAAACATCAAATAGCCTTTCAAGTTCTCAAGCTCATAAATAGTGAATTTTCCTATTCAGTTCCCAACCCATTCTATCACATTTTAAAGGTGTTCCAGAATTTCCTGTCTTCTCCATTTTCATAACACTAGTTACACATTTCGTTCAAAGGTATTCCCCATTTATTTGTTATTTATTTTATTTTGTTATCTTTTTCATATATAGGAATTTTATTTATTTAATATATTATTAATTAATATTTTAGATTTATTTTTCATTGTGATATATTTTGTTTCGTGTCATTTTTAATCATATAGCTGTAGTTTGTCTCCAGAGCTCTCACCGTTTTTTGTAACTCTTCTAATTGTGTATTCTATGACTTCAGTTGGAGTTTCTATTTATTTAAATAACATATCTTTATTTATACCATATTGTTTTTTTATTTTCTCCGCTGTTGATTCACAAATGATAGTCCTATTTGTTTTTTTTTAAGATTCCGTAACATAGTCTTTAACACTTAGACTCTACATTACAT
>JABUQX010112605.1:0-34253 GCA_015478945.1 Trachelipus rathkii
AATATAATATATATAATATATAGATAAGAAGTAATAAAATAAAATAATATAATAAAATATATATCACTAACAACTAATTATAATATATAAGCTGATGCCAGCACTTAATAAAATTAATTAACACGATAAATCTAACCCACAGATACTTTACCCAATACTTGCACTTGCCAAACGCAATACTTTCACAGAAAATACCTTATATTGTTACTTAATACGTAATATTATTGTAAACATAATAGGATATACCAACTACAGTTTTAAAAGGTAGGTCCAATTTTTGCTTGGCTGAGCCCCAATTTCACCCCCCCTAAAAATGGACATACAATTCTTAATTTTCAACGCGATCGACCATATAAAACACCAAGCTGTAGCTTTTTCTGACGTCTAAAACGTCGTTTCGAGTGTTTTTCTGTCTGAAGTCATTGTTTTGGTTATTTTCAATTTTAAAACCTAGGACATTTGTTAAAACTCCTCCTAAAACCATTTTGGAGATTGACTGCAAAACTTCAAATATACAAATGATTTGTGACTATTATCTAAAAAGTGTAGAAACCGAATTTTGATATTTGCCATATATTATATGATGTCGATTTTTAAAACCTACATTTTTGGGAATAATATGAAAATGGATAATTTTTTTTTCCAGTTTATCCGATCTGCATGAAATTATTCAACTTTGTCATCGGAGAAGAGCACATTTTATTACTGGTCATTGGTTTTCATTTGGGGTCGTCTGAAACATATCCTGAAAAATAAAAAGAAATTAGTGAATTTTTAAAGATTTTCTTATGAATGAAAAAAAATTATTATTAAGAAAAAAGTTAATCTGCCCAATTATACAAGCCCTGAAAAAAATTTTTGGGATTTTTTGTCTTTGGATCGATAAAGTAGAAAAGAATGTCAATATTCTCTTTCAAAAATCAAACGCTGAAAAGTGAATATTAATTTTTTTTCTACTTATCTGTCAACATCAAATTTTCAGGGCTTGTAATGTCGGGCAAGCGTTTTACTTAGATAATTTCTGTATACTCAAAAAGAAATTTTATAAATTCCCCAAATTTTTATTTTTGGAAATTTGTCGGGAAAAACAAAACTACTGCAATATACAAAGAAAATTATCTAAAGTAAATAAACTATTAAACCAATCTGAAAATTTCAGGCAGATCGGATAAACAAAAAAATACCAATTTTCAATTTGGAAAACCCAAACAATATTATTTTGAAAATCGACCAATGCTCAAATACGGGGTCAAATATCAAATTTCTAAATATTGATAATAGTCCAATCTTGATATTTCAAAGTTGAATCTTTCCAAAAATTCTAAAAGAATGTCAAAACACATAGGTTTTGAAAAATTGAAATACAAGCAATGACTACAACACAGAAAACACTCAAAAAGCGTTTTAGACGTCAAGAAAAAGCTACTAGTTTGTGTGTTATAGGGTCAAAATCGCTGAAAATTCCGAATTTATGTTGTCCATTTTAGGGGCGTGAAACATGGGACTCTAGCCGTGAAGCAAGTAATTGCCCCACCCCTAATAACAAATATGTACTATTTTTATAATTACAACAATTATTACCCTACTTCCTATATTTTTCACTAATCACAAAAGAAGCAAGTTCAAGTAACGAAAAAGAATGACTCATTGAACGGCAACAGTCACTATCTTTTTTCACCGCGAACCAATTAAGAAAGAATACCATAAGAAAAACATGTTAAACAATACTAAACGAGATAATAACCTTGTAAGAATAATACATTTATAGCCATTGAGAGGAGCGTTTAGGGAAATTTGAAAAAAAAAGCTTATCTGTTATGAAATCGAATCTAATCAATTTAAAATCTGATCAGAAAAATTTTATAAGCTCCTAAATTAAAGGTAACTGTAACGAAGTTGGAAAACATTTAACTCGGTTCAACGTTAATTCATATGTAAACTCGTTAATAGTCTAGGTTACATCTTTTCAGAAAATTAACGGAAACGTATTAAAAGTTAACGAAAAAACTTAACGAGTAATTAACATTTAAAGGTTTCGCCCACCTTAATATATATATATTAATATAATAGATAATAATTATATATTAATATATATATATATATATACTATATATATATAATTATAATATTATACTATATATATATATATATATTATATTATATATAATATATAATATGAATATTATTATTATATACATATATATTATAAAGTGCATGTATCAGCTGTGAGAGGTAGTTGTGCTAAGTATACTTTCTAAACACAAGAGTATCCATAAGTATATAAGTTGGTGTAGAGTAGTAATGGGTATCAAGTGAAAGTGCATGATGAGTCTGTGTTGTGAAGAAAAGATGTTGAAGTATGATGTGATGGTTAAATCAGTGAGGTTTAGGAATGGATTATCAGATCATTATGTTGTTTTGAAAATAAGTTAGGGGGGCTTGAATTGAGAAGAAAGAAACAAGGAAGTAATCGATGAAAGAGTGAAAAAGTTTAATGAGTTTTTAAGTCGCTTTATAGAAAAGTTGAATATTAAAGGTTGAGAGTGAAACAATTGATACTGAACAAACTGGGGGGCAAATGAAGAAGCAATTGTAGTTAGTTGCAAAGAATGTGGATTGTTTAAATTAGGAAGTGATGTTCATGCGAATGGTGGATGAAATGATGAAACTGGTTAAATGTAAAAAAGAAGCATAGGCTGAGATGTAAAAATTGCATCGATCAAGTTTTCAAAGAAAGATTTTAGGCTTGGATATATCTATACGGCACGAGAAAAAATTTTAAGGACGATGCACAAAAGTCTAGACGAACAGTTCTTAAACGATCTAATAAAGGACAACAAGGAATTAGAGACTCTCTGAAAGAAGCGCGAAAGGTTAGAATGAGAATAAGGAATCTTGCGTGAATACATAAAGATGTGCTTTATGAAACTGATGAAAGAAGTGTTAGAGGGGAGTTGGGAAAGAACACTTCAAATCTGCACAATATTAACCATAATGAAGAGGTGATAGTGAAGTGTGTGGTTTGATGAGTTGCAAGAAGGATAGATATTTTGGGATGTGAGTATATTAGAAGGATGAGGTAATGGGTAGAGTGGGAAAGTTTGAAGAATGGTATAATCATAAATAAAATTACTAGTGAAATGATCAAGAAGGGAGGCGATGATGTGTGATTGATTGATTGGAAGTTGTGTAATAAAAGCGTTTATGGAGGGTTCAGTTCCAGGACTTGGAGGAGAGCGTAATAGTACCCTTATATAAGGAGATAAAGGAACTGTAAAAGTTATAAGGGAATAAGTTATTGATGGTCTGTAGGAAGATATGCTTGTATTTTGCGTTGAAAGAGTGCGTCGAGTGACGAGGGGTTGGATTTGTGGAAGAACAAGGTGCGTTTGAGGGTAGAGATGTGTGGATCAAATCTTACATTGAAACAATGATTTAGAAAATGAAGGAAGAAGAGAATAACTTATATTTAGATTTTATGATTACAACAAGGGTATCATAGAGTATAAAGAAAGCTCTTATGCAGTTAGTATATAGTGTCGTGGTAGGCTCGAATGAATCAAAATGAGATGACGATAGAGCGTGTGATAAAAAAAATGTGTCAAGGTGATTTGTTTAGGTATTAATAGCGGAGAGTGAGACATTGTGTTATGTCTCCTTGGTATTTCAATATGTATAATGGATGGGACTTATGAAAGAATTCTGAGGGGGGATGGCAGAAATGGTGTTAGAATGAGGGAGAATGGAGAGATGAGGTTGCCCTACCTATATTGCGGCATGATTTTGTCTTCTGCTGTGTGCGAATCGGAAGAGAGTTTGAGATCATTGGTAGAGAGATTCGGCAGCGATGTAAAAGGATGGTTTAAAGTAAACGTAAATAAGAGTAAGTCTATGGTTGTGAGTGAGGAGAGCTTCCTCAGTGTGAAGTTATTTTAGAATATGAGCAGCTGGAGCAAGTGGATCTGGTTTAAATATCAGGCGTATTGTTTGGATGAGAAGGAGAACGCATATGCACGAGTTTAGTAGGAAGTTGTGAATGGCAGGAGGTGGCTGGTGTGCAATTAAATCGTTGTGAATGTAAGACTAAGTCTTGAGTAGCCCTAGATCTTACATGAGGAGTTGATTACCTGTGTATTGTATGGTAGTGAGACTATTCTGGAATAAGAAGTAAAGATCTAAAGTTTCAATGTGTTCAGATACAATCTTAGGGGCATGCTAGGTGTGAAATAAAGTAAATAAAATGAAGAATGAACGTAATAGAGAGTTGTAAATGAGAGAAACAAATGAAAGTATGTGAGATCGGTTTGATGTGGAAAGGAATGAATTATAGCCAGTTGGTAGCGATGTATAGTGAGAGCTGTGGTGGAACCGACGGGGAGACCGAAGTAGAAAAGTGATTGATCGGTAACAATGTCGAAGGAGAGAATTTAGTTGGCCAGAGGCGAGAGAAGTTGCATGATAGGAGAGAATTTGGGCGGGGATTTGTATGGCAGGCATGGTCGTGCCACTGGGCCAGGGTGAACCCTACAGTGACGATTTACAATAGGAGTCTCGTCGCATCCATGATGCTCTACGGTCATTCTGTCTGGACGACTCTAACTAACAATGTACAAGGGGGCTGTAAGGCTGGGCTTTCTTTCAACTTTCATGTTCTCCTACTTCTTTTCTTTCCCGATGCTCTATAGCGCACCTTACCCCACTGGGCAAAGGAAGGTGAAGAAAGAAAGAAAGAAAGAATATAATATATAAATTATATTATATATATAATATATATATATATTATATAAATTATAATAGATATAATACTATATATAATGATATATATATAGATATATTAATAGTATATTATATAATTATATATATATAATAATATATATTTTATCAAGATTATTGTGTGAAATCGTATATGCATTCCACACTCTGAATTTTATTTTTGTTTTAAACAGACCTTCGATCGATGCAGTCAAAGAAGATAAAAGGTCCAAAGTGAAAACGAACTTTCAAAGATTCATCAAACCGTTCAAATAATGTTGGAAAAGGATTAACAAAAGAATTGTTACAACCTAGGTTGCAAATCCAGTAATTTAACATGAAAGACTACACATCACCATGGGGCCTTTCCGAATATGCATAAAAGAAAGTATAACTTGCCCATTTAACTACATGAGAGCAAAACAAATACGCTGCAACGTTAAGAAAAATAATAATTATTCTAAATGTTTGTTTCAAACTCTTTCGAAGAAACTAAAAAAACACATGCTACTCATTCAAAAAAATTAAAATTATTTAAATGTGATGAGTGCGACTATGAGTGGAATGAAGAAAAGAAGTTAAAGGATTACACATGCTAAACATGAAAATACTAAAATTATTTCAATGTTCGGGGGATATGAGTGAATCGAAGGAAGCTTAAAACGCATCATTCCTTACCAATCAAATTTAAATTTTTAAATAAGATTATAAATTTTTAGCATTTTATTAAAAAAATTAAAGATTTACATGCTTAACACTGAAAAATTTAAAGTAATTTTAAATCTTCTTAGGCAAATTTTTGAGTGTAATCATAAAAGAAGCTTAAAAACGCACATCCGTTACGCATCAAAATTTACATTTATTCGATTTTGAGCTTCGTGGACAAATATTGTACGGAATCCAAAATATTAACTTGTAATGATGATTTTAACATAAAATATAAATTATTTAAGTTCTGGTGTGTGCCTATGAGTGTAATCGGAAAGGAAACTTAGAAAAACACATGCTTACTCATCAAAAAATAAAAATTATTTAAAATGTTCGAGTGTGGCTATGAGTGTAATAAGAAAGGAACTTAAAAAGATCACATGCTTGCACAATCTAAAATTAAAAAGAAATATTTAAATGTGAGATGGACTATGAGTGTAAATTGAGAAAAGAAAACTGTAGAACACATGCTTACACATTGATTTGAAATTATATAGATAAGGAAAAATCAGTGGAAATACTCACGACAGAGGAGATCAAGCAGAAAGATGAAAGAGTTATTATAGCTGCTCAAGATAGAACAATTAGGACAGATGGCATCGAAAGCATATAGAAAGAGAACATCAGCGACATATGTAGAATGTGTGAACGAGACACAGAATTCAGTCCCATCACAATTCAGCAGCATGTCAGACTCGTCTAGAAAAAAAACTTACACTAGAAAAGGTGCATGAACACCAGCTCGCAAGTTGATCCATTAAATTGTCGCCAAAAGTATAACATCAGGGCAGAAGCGGTCAACTACTGGAAACACAACTCCCCAGAAGGCAGAAAATGAAGAGGTGCTGCACTCTATGCATTTTTCATCCCAACGGAGTGCAGTCACCACTATAATAGAACCGGACATTCGTAGTTAAACAAAGAGACCAAACGTGCTACTAATAGAAGTGGAGTCCCAAATGATAATAACGTGGTGGGCATATGAAAGAGAAAAGGATGTAAAATACCAGAGACTCAAACACGAAATCAGAATTTGGAACACCAATGACATCGTGGCGATTCCAATAATAGTCGGAACGCTGGCTGTACATAAAGAAAGCCTCATAAAAACATAAAGGAGAAGCTCCCAGTATCTGTCAAAACACTGGAAATGAGCGTAATGGTTGTAAGAAAGAGCATATGCAAATCTTGCACTTCATGTTGGGCATTTAGAAAAAATATTTTGAATGTCCTTAGGGCAAGGTTTGACCACGCGACATTTAAGATCTAAATAACCTATAGATCTCGAATACCCTTAAAAGGAGAAAAAAAAAAAAAAAAAAAATTCATTAAATGTTAAGGAGTGTGGCTATGAGTATAATCATAAAGGATAACTAAAAACACATATCTACGCATCAAAATACAACTAAAACACCCAACCAGACCTCCATTAGTGGCTTTCACGTGGGTGAATTGCTTGCCACATTACTTGATCCATCATCATATCAATAAAATTTCGTTACACCTCGGTTTCGAGAGAAATGACATATAGTCTGGAGAAAACCGCACTCCGTTCATTGTTTCACTGGGTGCTGTAGTGCTTTCCCGTTTTCCAGAGCGTATTGCATCTACCGCCCACCGACTTCCCTTAGGTTTCGGATGTGCTTCCGCGCATCTGCCCTCCCGAAATCCCTCTTTCGCTCTCAGTGCAGTTCCCCCGAGCAATAAAGTTCGTTCCGTACGTCAACTGATTCGCTTCGCTGTTGGGCTGGTCTTTTTGGGGAGGATGGCCTAGTTTAGAGCAATCCGTTTTGTTAACGCTGCGACGCGGTTGTCCAATGTCGAGTCCCGCTGATGGGAGTGGAATCTCCTCTGACTCTTCATTTGAATACATCACAATTAGTGAAAAACGGTGCTTTGAAAACTTACCTTGAAACGTTTCTACGGACCCAGTCGACGGGTCGTGTCTCGCGCGAGGAACTAACAGCTCGTGACGAGGTACTCACGAACGGATATGAGAATTCGGGTGGACGACGGCAATGATGGTGAGTGTCCCTCCTTGGAGGGAATCCATGTGCTCCGCGGTAAGATATAGGTGCCAATCTATGCACTTCAGCACTTGTTCAGATGCTAGGGAGGTGAACAAAATCCTCATCCTCATAGTCTGAGTTTGACCCGATGAGGAATAAATACCTCCCTTCGAGGGGAAGAAAAAAAAAAAAAAAAAAAAAAAACAAAAATAAAATAGTTTAATCTCTGAGTGTAACTATAAGTGTAATCGGAAAGGAGACTAGAAAACCACATGCTTACGCATCAAAAATAGATGGCAGGATAGTGAGTTGCCATGCCTTGGGGTGAATCCTGGGATCCTGCGGAAAATTGCTGCCTACTACGCATTTCTGGCCAGGTTCAAGGTGCGGGGTAACAGAAATATCCTCATCCTATAGTCTGAGTTTGGACCGGAATAAGCATAATATCTCCTTTTGAGGAGAGAAATTTTAAAAAAAAAAAATTATTAAATTTAGATGTAGTAATAAGTAAAAAAGAGACAAGCTTAGTAAGCATGAAAATATGTAGCAAGCAACAACTAGTGAAGAACGAAAAAGGCGAAAGCAGGACTTACGAAACTGAAGGACATCAAGGTTAGAAAAATGATAGGAAAATAGCGAGAGATCGAAAAAAATTTATTAACGTATGACATGTATTGATTACAGAAGGGTTCCTCACTCTCAAGGCTTAAAAGAAACATTCAACATCCATTAAAGTAGAGAGGAAACCCCAAAGTTCCTGGAGTTGGTTGATAAGGAAAATAAATAGAATAGATAATTTATTAGGAAAAATTAGGGCTACCGTTGCAGTGGATGCGTGTTTGGAAGAAACTTGCATTCTGTCGATTTTTTTATTTCGCTTCCAGATGGTGTATTACATTACTCAATGGAACTGAAATTATCAAATTTTCATGACTAACATATATTTGTGAGAAAAAATCCCAGTTGAATGACATCTGTTAAGACGAGATTCACCGATGTCTATCAAAGGTTTTCTCCTATAAAATTTTGAAACTTCGCAAGAGAAAAGTAATAAAAATAAAATGAAATGGTCGATACTCATCCAAAGTAATCTTAGCCTAAGGATGCTGAGACGGATAAAGGTTGTAAGTAATTTCTCTCAGCAGATATTGAAATGACTTTGGACTGAATATGTGTTTTCATCGTTTTGAATGAAAAACCGAAGAGCCCATAAAATACACATAAAAAATACTTGAAATTTAAATGAATTAGACAGAAGACTTATAAATGTTTGCCTTATAAATTGTTGCAACTCTTACATTTCATTAACTTGATTATTAATTAAATTAATTTATTCTATTAAATAAATAAAATTAAATGGAATTAATGTAAATTTATAAAATATAAAAAATACATGAATGAAGATATTGCTGACAGTTGAATTTTAATTTAACCCCTTATATTAACAAACTAATTATATTTAACTACCTCATAGTTTTGAATTACTACAATAAATGATAAACGAAAGTATTTATAAGAACTTTGTGGTTGTGAGCGAAGACCATTCCGGTTCTAATTTTTTTTAATCCGAAACATGAAATAATACTCCTAAACATCAACTGCTGTTATTTAAATAAACTAAATGAAATTGTTAATTGTATTGTCAATTACAATTTAAAAAAAAAAAAAATTTCTTGATCCTCAACTTAGGGAAAAAAGGACTGAAACGAAAAAATTTGGCTCAGTGAATATTGGAAAACGACGAAATTGATCAAAAAGGTGATTTTGTGTAGAAACTGTTTCAAACTTCAAATATCGGAAAATTTTCCCGAATTAACATTTGAATTAAAGTAAAATAAAAATCTACTTTCTAAAATTCCAAAAATATTTTATTCGTTTTATTCATACCAACTGTAAGGACATTAGGAAGAAAATTAAAAGATAAAGTTTTTTTTTTGTTTTTATTTTTTTTTTTAAATAGGCAACCCTCGGACGAAAACCCCAACTTAGACCCTCAAAAAAAACTGGTGCAGCAATTTTATTATTAGCTTTGTAAAATCTTTTAACTTATTTAACCTTTAAAGCTTATTTTCTTTTTAAATCTTCGGACACAAAATGGTCTTGAGGAGGGTCACCTTAAAACGAAAATGTTTCATAGCACGAGAATTAATAATTTGAGGAAGAGTATCTGAAATAATTTGAGGAAAGGAGTCTGTGAAATAATTTGAAGAATAGGAGTCTCTTATTAAAATAAAAAATTTACGAGAATTTCAATCTCGATTCCAATCCCGGTTCACCAAATTTGCCAATGCCGTGTTTTTGGACTTTTGATTCCTATTTAGATTTCATATTCCTGAGTTTAACAGATGCAAACACAAACAACGGGCAGAGTTTAACTGACAAACACTCAGGGTTCAACAAACTAATAAGGCATATAGTTTAAAAGACAAGCACGAACAACAGTCATAGAGTTCAACACAAACAAGCAGTCAGAGTTTAGCAGACAAACAAACAACATTCATAGTTTAACACAATGGTCTCCAAAGTGGAGGTAACGCAAAGTGATTACTTGGGGTACGCCCAAAGAAGTAGGCTCCAGTGACCAATTGCGAGTGTACATTCGTGTATCACGTGAGTGTGAGTTTCTCCCAATGTTCGCCGGCACTAAATAATTGTGATGTATATTGGTATATTATATTAATATATTATAGCCTATTGCGAGTTAAAACTTAAATTTATTTTCGTCTTAGGGGTGTGCGATCAAAAAAGTTTGAGATCGCTGGACTTTAACACACAGAAACAGTCAGAGTTTAACGAGTACACGAAACAAACAACAGCCATAAGGTAAAAGACGAGCACCACATTACTGTTGTCAATAAGTTAATTCTGCGATGCATTCAAATAATAAAGTCGATGTTCAATTACCAGGAATCTTTAATCGTCGTCGAGACCAAAAAACCACGACAGTGAGGACAAAAATCAATGGTATGCTGATTGATTAAGTAATCTAAGACGCAATGTTAGCACAACCAGGGCCGAGCTGCAAAGTTTTGATAAAGATCCGAAGGAAGAAATTTTGACTTGGAGCCGAGTCGAAACTAAAAAGTTACAGATAATATAAAAGCTTCAGATCCGGAACAATCTTAAAATGGCGCATAAACAAATGTCCGGCCCGAAGCCCGGAAAAAGAACACACCACGGCACCACACACACACACACAACATATATAGATATATATTATATTAATATATATAATTAATATATATAATAATAATATTAGTATAGTATATATTAATATATATATTATTATATATAAATATATATGATATTTATTATATATATATATGTAAAAGTTACTTAACGCACACACGAACGGGAGCTCGGATAAAAAAAAAAATTTCACAGTAGTCTCTATGATACATAAGTAGACGTTAGGTCGAAATAAAAAAAAAATCATATCTCAAAAAAACTACATAGCTACAGCGAAAAGGAAACCATTTTCCTTGAAAATATTACTTAGGATAAATGTAAAAAAAAAACTTATTGTTAATAATTATAGTATAGGCCTATTTAGAGACGTTTACTTCGCTAAAAAAATAGACTTCTAGTATAGTTTTGTTTTTTTTTTTAATTTAAAGAATACCCAAGGGTATACCGCACCAGATGGCAGAGTCGGGGTCTCTCAGCCTTCCTGGGGAACACGGGGTAGACTATTCCCCCCTCGGGGGGTTCGGACCCCCGCTCTTGTATTTGTTGTCGCGGTTCCTCCGCCCCCCCCTCGGACTGAAAAACGTCTCCCCCCCTATTTCCCCGTCGGCTCGAGCCCCCTACATTGCCGTGTAATACCTTAAATAATATATATATAATTTCGCCCCTTGAACAAGTAAGAAAAAAAAAATCATTTCGAACCCTAGAACATCTATTTGTGTCATAGATGCTTCCTGTGAAAATTTTTTTTGATCCCAGCTCCCGTTCCGTGTGGGGTTAAATAAACTTTGTCCATATATAATAGTATAATATATATAATATATATATATATATATATATATATATATATATATATATATATATATATATATAATATATATAAATTAATATTATTATATATATTAAATATATATATATATATATATATATTATAGAAGTTGGAGAATAATGTCTCTCCAAATCTTCTATTTAAGTAGTTGGAGGATGTTATAAACAAAATGCGAGCCAATTCCAAGAGTATAATTGACGTAAATCAGATAACAAGAGAAACCCCAAAGTCCTGGGAAATAAATAAAAAAATAAATAATTTACAGTAAGTAGGCTAATACAAAATATAATAATTAATAATCTTACGCATTAGAGTATACTTAATAACATTTTAGTAATTTTATATTTTTAAATAGAATACAGACTATTCTGTACATAATAAATTTAGCCCGGGCCTACTTAATTTTACAAGTTATATTGGTAAAAAAAAAAACGAGCGTAGGTGACCCTATAGAAAAGGCCTTTTGAGAAAAAATAGGCCCTCAGTTTATACTAATCTGAGAGTCGCTACCATGAGAAAGGCTAGCTAATAATAAAATATACATGAAATGATAAACGAAATATACACGAAATTATAAACGAAATTAACAATGCCGTTTCTATAGAGATCCCTAGGCAATCACAAACAATTCTATGTATTTACAATAATATTAAAAAATAAGCACAGCCACACTATTAAAAACACTTACCACTATAAATGATACAAAATAAGCAGCTTTAACAAGCTTTACATTTGTTAATTGTTTGATAAAAACAATAAAGAAAAGGAGCGCTGCAATTCAGTTGCCTTTGTAAAAATGGCGCCAATCGAAGTGGGAGCAACGTTTTCGATGCTGACAAAATGCTAAACATAGTATAAATATAATAGTGTGGTTAAGCACCTATTAATTTCGCACTTGCGCGCTAATATAGGTCACATGACCTCGGGCACTACAAGAACTCCCTGCAGAGCCAAAGGCACGAAACCTTAATCTAAGAAGCGCGCCGGCCATCGTATCCTACCTCTGCTCGATAGTCTAGTAGGAGATTGGGATGGAGTCTGGACAGGATTCCTAAGTGCTATCTGTGATTGGCGATCGAACGTAATATAGGTGTTAAGAGAGCCCGAATGAAGCTAGAAGGTTGAGAATCTCCTGCCGGAACTGATGTTGGGAAAGCGATATGACGATGACCATTGCGAGTGAGTCTAGCCGGTCGTATGTCTGTTGCTGCAGGAAGAATAGAGTTGATCAGGAAAAGGGAGAGAGGATGAGATTCAGAGGAGAAATGGAATGGAAAGAACGATTGAAAGGGAGAATTGAAACAAAAGGCAAGCGTCAGTTCGAGAACGAAGTGATTCGCCTCGAAGAAAAAGCAATGCTATTAAAACCGTCGATTGAAAACGACTTCTGTGCGTGTGGACTTGATCGTAAAGAAGTTCTCCTTCCTAGTATCACAGGAAAAGGTTCCACCGTACTTTGGTGGGAGAGCTGGCCGGTGGGAGTCATGTCAACGAAATACATGAGTCAGAAGAAACTCCTTGGGAGTATAGGAATGACCTTTGTAGACGAGAAGGAGCGTCTCACGAGAAGCACAGCGCTCAAGCGGTGAAGATAAGCAAGCGGTCCTGTAGAAGGGGAAGAAGTCACCGGGAGACAAAGAGACGATCCTACACTAATTCAGCAGCAGAACAGTGCAATTCCTCCTTAACAGCGGAGCGAACCAAGCATAACGAAAGGGAGAGCTTCAGTCCATTTCTCCGGATTGCTACCTAAGACCGATGAAAAAACGCTCTACAAGCCGTTCGCTTTAAATTGAAAGAAGTCACGTTATGAATCTCTCTGAACAAGAAATTCATCAATTCTTCTCATAAAAAGGATTCACAAGGCCTTCCTGGTCCCGTTAGGAAACAAAACGGTCGCCAAAGCCGCGAAACCAATGAATAAGAAATCCTTAGTTATGGATTCGCGTTGGCGACCAAGGAAATGAGGGGAGAGGGAATAAGGGGGGGGGGGCGGCTTTTCGGTCCAACGTGTGAACATACTCGTCACGTAAATGCTATTTCTTACCGTGAGAGGAGGAAGAAGGTCGACGATGCGATAGGGACACGTTCAAAACGTGCACCCGGATTTAAGAAAGTGCCCAGCGGGACTTGCTGTGACGAGGACCTTAGACCGCTGGCAGGAAGACAAGTTGCGAACACCAATTAGCATACATCAGCATTGACGACCAGGTCACAACAAAACGAGCTGTTACCAGTTGCGTGAAGCCTCAATTCCAGGGTGAAAGCGAGTGAAGATTGAGAAGACAGCCTTACGAAACGATGCAGGTACAAGAGATCGGAACCCCGAGACACGTCGCACAGAAGTCTCTTCTCTATCCCAGAGATGCCACTCCAGCTTGAGAGAAAGCTTGTGAAGTGCAGATCTTCAGAGCTGCACATTCCCATGCGTCGTTAGTCGAGTTGGCAAGGCTGAATCCACTTCGATTTCAATGCGAAAGAGAGCTTCAGCAGTGGAATATTGTCACACCTGAAATATGCCTTGACATCAGTAGTGAACTTGATACATCATTCAAGGTGCGGCTCCGAGGGATAGTGCCGTATCGTGTGTGAGACCATTAGCTAAGTAAGTGTATTGGTAAGGAGTATGTGGAACTCGCGACCTCCAAGGAAAGTAAGAGAAAGACGGTCCGCAAGATACATCGGCAGTAACTCCTCGAAAAGCACGTAACGTGTCTCAGAGGTTGCCAACTTGCGAGAGAAAAAGCAGAGAGGACACCAAGCACTCCTTCGTGCTGCTGAATAGGACACCCTCCGACCGCAAAATCAGAGGCATCCACTGAACTCTGTCGGAGCTAGTCCTGTGGGTGGGACTAAGATGGTAGTGAAGCGAGGCTTCTCTGCGAGCTCAAAGCAGCAGGTTCAGCTCGGCAGACCAGTCACCTCGGTACGAACTGCCTCTGTGCTTGGGCGGATTAGACTGTAGGCGGTCGAACACATCAAGCGCCCGATTCCATCGTACAAGTCAGCATGCCGAGTACTGACGAAGCTCTTTGAGTTGACAGCCTTAGGAGAAGGGTCGAATGGCCTCACACCTCTGTGATCAGGCAGATATCATCAGCAGAGACAGTATGCCCTAGAAAATAAGGGTAAGGCACCGCAAACAAACTTACCTGGCTGATGCGAATGCCACATTCATTCAACCTGGTAAAAATGGCACAGAGATGTTGCTCGTGTTCGGCTAGAGAGGTGGAAGCAACGAGGAGGTCATTGAGGTAAGAAAAGGCGAAGGGGAGACCTCTAAGGACGTTATCTATGAAGCGTTGAAAAGTATGCGCTGCATTTCTGAGCCCGAAAGGCATGCGGGTATACTCGAAGAGGCCAAAAGTGTAATGATGGCTGTCTTCGGTTTTTCTTCGTCAGCGACAGGGATCTGGTGGTAGGCCCTCACAAGATCAAGTTTTCTAAAAATGGATTTACCGGCTAGATTCGAGGTGAACGACGGGATGTGAGGGAACGGATAGCGATCAGGAATGGTGCAGGAGTTCAGAGCTCTAAAATCTCCTACCGGCCTCCAGTCTGAAACACTCTTAGGCACCATGTGGAGGGGGAAGACCACGAACTTTTAGGAAGGGCGGACGATACAAGTTCGAGCATACAAGGAGAGGAAGAAGAACAGGTTCAACAGCGCCGGAAATCCTTCTGTAGATTGTGAGAAGGGGAGCAATCATAAGAGTAGCACCGCAGAGCCTTTAAGGTTGAAGAAACTACGTACCTGCAGAAGACAGAGACGTGGAACCGCAACCGATTCTGTTCCTCAAATCACCATAAGTCAAAATGGGACTGAAAAACGTTCCAAAAATGGGTTGGTCACGTCAGCAACCACAAAAACCAAGGGAATTGACGGCGGAGGAAAGGTCTAAGGTGCACAAGCACTCACCATAGACGGGGAGGTACTACCATTAGCAGCAAAAGACCCCGGTCAGGAAGAGGAACAGCGACTTCTGGGTAGCATTCGCAGTAGCCAGAATACGTCGCACAGTGTTGAACTAGAAAAACAGGTGAACCTGTCGAAACAGCGAAGACACCTGAAATTGAAGAAGCGGTGAGGAAGAACAAAATGAGGGGGTGGACAGCTGGATCTACCGCCTTTATGACCGCCGCTTGTTGGCTTTCCCGAAAAAGTGTCATGGGTGTTGCACTTTCGCTTGCCGACCAGAAACCTAAATTCGGTGGTAAAACACATACCCATGGGATTCAGCGAGGCCGTGGGGGGACGATCAGAAAATTGCCGCCTGAAGTTGAGCGTTGACTTTGGGACGAGAGTCCCTTTTGAGACTCTTATATATATAATATATATTTATATATATATATATAATATAATTAGATATAAGAGTATAATATATATTATTTATATAATATTATATATATATATATATAATATTATAATATATATAATAATATTATAATAATATGGTATATTCTATATTTTATATATTTTTGATTTATTATCTGAAAATATTTTCTAGGTTCAAAAAAATTCTAAGTTCAGAAAAGTAAGTAAGTTAAAGTTTTTTAAGAAAATTGTTTAGTGGCAAGCTTCTGGCAATAATCCAGAAGCTTGCCACTAAAAATTCTTATAAAACTACTTAAACTAACTTTTTCTGCAACTTAGAAATTTTTTGAACTAGAAAATATTATTTTCAGAATAAATATTTATAATGCTTCAAAGACGAGATATTTACCAAATCTATATAATAGATGTACATATAATAATATATATAAATATATATATATATATATATATATATTATATATATTTATATAAATATATTTTATATAATAATAATTATTAATAAATATATCTATATATATATAATAAATATATATAATAATATTAATACTATATCGGTAAAGGTAATAGCACAGACTCCACATAGTTTCTGGAAAAAATTTCTAATTCAAATAAAAATTTTACTAAGTTCAGAAAAGTTAAGCTAAGTTATATTTTTAAGAAAATTGTTTATGGTCAGGCATTTGCTTTAATTCCAGAACTTGCTACACCTTAAAGAATTTTTCTTAAAAAAATTTAAACTTAACTTTTCTGAACTTAAGAATTTTTTGAACTTAAGATAAATTATTTTATTCCAGAAAATAAAATGAAAATAAATTTGCATATTCATGGCGTTAATTAACATTAAATTAATATATGTAAATTATAATATAATATATATAATTGGTATATAACACAAAAATATATATAATTATATATATAATAATATTATTATTTATATATATATAATTAATATATAATTATATATAATATATATAAATATTATATATATATAGATATATATATATGTATAATAATCACTAAATTAGAACTTGTCCTTTAAAAATGGTAAGTTAAACTATATTATATTCGAACGAACTATTAATCGATTTTTTCGATATTTCATGCAATAGTGCGACAAGTTGCCTATAAATAAACAGTTTTTTTTTAAACTAAAGGAATACCCAAGATTAAATAGCAAAGATGGAAAGAGTCAGGGTCTCTCGGCCTCAGCGGAGACCTACGGGGACTTGTCCCCCCCTCTGTCCCTCCGTCGGCTCGAGCCCCTTAAAATATATAAAAAAAATTATAAAAAAAAAAATTACGATGATGTGAGTTATATACTTCATAAAAAAGAAAGCTATGTAGCATACTTGTGGCAAATCTTTTTATTGGATTTAGCTAACACTGAACACTCTGCGATTGGCATATTAATAGACAATTTATATGTAACTTCCTTTTAAAGATAAGTGCATATATATAATATATATATATAAAATGATATATTAATAATATATATATATATATACTATATATTAAATTATAGTTGTATAGTATTTATATCTTAGTCGCAGTATAATAATTAATATTAATATATATATATATAGATATATATATATATATTATAATATATTGCTAGTGTTATTAAAAAAAAAAATATTTTATTATTACTAATAAGCCGTTTTTTTTTGCATTTGTCTAACGCTGGATAAGAAATTGCTAATCCATGTGTTAGTCACGAAATTTCGGTGGTCAATCGATCGTTGTTTACAAAAAATTGATCATGCTGTTCTAAATCAAGCATCGTATCTTGATACCCAGATAATATTATAACAAAAACAAAGATAAATTATATTGATACAAAATAACTTGATACCCAAATATCTTGATATTCTAGATCTTGAGACCAAATTAGTTTAAATTTGTGCTAAAATTGACATAAACGCACGACTTTTATTATTTTCCTAAATATTCGTAGCAAAAGTTGCAAAAATCGAAAAGCCTTTAATGTATATTTGAATTTAATTTTCACAGAGTACAAAATTCGTTTGCGTAAATGTTTTTATTTTATTTTTTAAAGCGTATAATCAGATTTTGCACTTTTGCGCCGAAATTAGAAAATGCTGAAAAGTCGCGTTTATGTCAATTTTTAGCACAATTTAGTAATATGCTAACGAAAACGTTAGAAAATTTCCTAAATTCTGTTAGTTTGCTCTTTCCCCTTGCTTTAAGCGTTTTCCATTTGCATTTGTGCAACGCTCGATAAGAAATGCTATCCAGTTTTAGCACCGAATTCGCATATCGACGATTGTTTACAAAAATTATTGATTCAGCTTGTCCTAATGAGACGCCCTTGATATAAAAAAAAAAAATTAACAAAGTTTTTATCATCATAAAATAATAGACAGACGGGCAATCGAATTTATAAAGATTTTAGAAATGTAAAAATTTAAAGTATATATTTCACGAACTAAAAGCATTCATCAATCAAAACTACTACGCCGCATCTTATGTTTACAGTTTTTCCGTTACATTTTCCTAAATTCGTAAGCTATCGAAAGAGAAGGCCTAACAGATTAGAACATTACTTAACGTTCTGTTAGCATTTACTAAATTGTGCTAAAATGACATAATCGAACGACTTTTTTAAGGGTTTTACACTAAGAGAAATTATCGTAGCGAAGAAAGTGCTAAAAATCAAAACGCTTTACGAATCTTAGAGAAATGCTATCGTATAAAGAATATAAACAAATAAGATTGCGTCGTAGTATTCGTTGATTTGATGAATGTCTTCATTCAATTGATAATTAGCTTTAATCTAATCTTCTTCCAAACGATAAAACTCCATCACAAAGTGATCAATTATTTTAATAAAAACCATTTGTTATATTCTTTTTATTTTGTTTATCCAAAACCACGTGCTCCATTAGAACGGCTGATCAAAATTTGTAAACAAATCGGTCCGATTATGCCCTAAATTCGTGCTTAAACTGGGTTGCATTCTTGGATATCAGTCGATTAAGCATCAAAATGCCTAAAAAAAACGAAAAACGGCTAATTAAAATAAAAAAACGTAAATAAAATTGGATTTCCGAAACAATCGAATTGTTATAATCGATTAAAAATTATCGATTATCGGAAAAATATATTAATGCATATTTCGATCAAGAGGAAAGTATTAACCCAAGCATAGGATACGATATCCCTAAAAAAACGCGAAAATTAGCCGTTTAAAATTCGGAAACGTTACTGTTTATATTTTTCATTTTAAAATATATGAGTTAAAATACACGAAAATCCGTAAAAAAACTTCAATTATTTTTTAAAACATTTTGGTAAATGAATGTTTATAATTTTCAATTATACGATGACGGGTAAACTCAAGTCATAATACTAAAACACATTACCGGGTATCCTGGCTATACGAATTAATGAATAGGATGGTGCTTTTCTGACTGAATAAAATGGATTGTGAGGAGAGTATGGACGGAACACTTCGAAAAACTGCATAATATTGGCAGTATTGAAGAGGTGATATTGATGAATATTGTATATATATTGATGGTGCAAGAGGAATTGTTATTTTGAGATAAGTCATAGTAAGGAGGAGAATGGTTTAGAGTGAGAAAAGTTGAAGAATTGTAAATCTTCAGGTATAAGATAATCATTTACTGGTAGATATCAAGATATTTGAAATATCATTGGCATTTTGGACATTTGATTGTTTAACCAAGCATTTATGGAGGTTATATCCAAGATTTGAGGAGAGCAGAAATAGTACCCTTATTAAGGGTAACTCAAATTATAGCGGAATTAAGGTAATTTGTTAACCCAAGGGTGTCACCTCAGATTTATTGAAAATCACAGACATATCTAAAAAAATAATAATAAGAATAGTGATGAGAAACGAGATTCCGCGTCATCCTAGGAAAAAAAGACGAGCCTCTCAAAGTTGTAAAAAACCCCATGGATTTATTAAAAAAAAAAAAAAAATTTTTTTTTGAAAATCACGATATACTCTAAAAAATAATAATGAAGAATAGGGAAAACGAAAATCGGCAGTCTCTAGAAAAAAAAGGTTACAGCCTCTGAAAGGTTAATTTTCCCATAGACTTCTATAATAAAAAATTAGTGGGGCCCCGGTCTCATTTAGGCCATTTCTAGTTCAGTTATGATAAATTTGTTAAATTTTACATAGATTTTCTCCTTGTATACCTAATACCAAAACTTATTCAACCTGAACTAGAGGTCCTGAAAGAGACCTAACCTGTAGCGTCAGGCTGAAAAGTCTATGGGATTTATAACAACTTTGAGAGCTGTAACTTTTTTTCCCTAAGAGACTATCCTGTTTCACTATTCTTCATTATTATTTCTAGAGTATATCCTGGATTTTCATAAAAATGGTTGTTGACCAACCCCTGGTAACATTACCAGGAATTAGTTAGCGAGTGTTTAGGGAGATAGTCTGGTATTTTAGTCGAAAGAGTTCTTGACTGAGGACTGATTGGTGAAGACAAGGCTTAAAGAAGTGGTAGGGATGTGTGATCAAATCTTCCTTTACATATGAACAACATATTGAGAAAATGAGGAGAAGAGGAATAATTTAGTAGGTTTTATGGACTTGCATAAGGTGTATCAGGATTAATAACTCTATGGTCTAAAAGGTGTAGTATTAAATTAGTATTATATAACGTTAATTTTTATATGTTGTGACTTGGACCACCGTAGGCATAAGTCTGTCTCCCGACTCTCACCCTATGCATCTTACAGTTTTGGAATTATCTTTATTAATATGTTATGTACATCACGGCCCTATAGTGTCAAACGTTCTATAAGTCATACACAAAAAAGTATATACTTAATTGCTGAATAATAAAATTTTATTAAAGTATGAAAAAACCGCGGTTGAGTCATCTATCTGACGCTTGGTGAAGGGGTGAATCGAACCACCATTGATGGGTGAATCGGACCATCTATGTTTAAATTCGGTCTTTTACATTAAATTTCAATTCTATATTAATTTTACTTAATATAATTAATTCTACTAATCTATAAAATTCGTAATAAGCAAATAAAAATGTCAAATATGCATAAATAAATATAATGATAATATAAATAAGTGTATCGATTTTTCACGCCCTCTCCGCTCAAAAAATTATGGCACTCCTTTTGTAGGAATTCATATTTTTATATATGTAATAGCAAATCTCATTTTTTAAAAAAACTTTTCACTTAATTATAAGTAACTTTTTATTATATTTAAAATATATTCGTAATAAAAAATGTCAATAAATACGTAAAATACGAAAACAATGTGGTCCGAGCACCCCTCCATCAAGTTTTATGCGGGGTGACGACACAGTTTGCCCCGTGATTTGCCACTTTAATACGTTTGGATCAAAAAACTTACTTTGCCAGTATTAAAGTAACCAATACTCCGAGTGTATCCACTGAAAAAATAATTAAAATCCATCCACAATTTTTCATTATATAACAAAGTTAAAAAAGACTCACATTTTCAAAATTTGGATTTTAATGCAGACATTTTGTACCCAAATTTCTAACATTTTTTAAAAATTATAAAAACTTTCTAGAATAAAGAATCTAAATAAAACTTTAGTACTACCGCGTATCAAGTAAATGACGAATTTTTTTTTTTATTATTATTTTTTATTTATTTAAGAGTGGACCGAATCACCCGCCTAAGGAGGCGGACCTGGCACCCCGCCAGATGTTATGGTGTTTATAGCCTTCTGAATGGGAATTAATATATGTATTATGATATGGAGCATGTTAAGTTAATAGAGTTGAAAAATAGTTGTTTAAATAATTGGTATTTAGGCAGGGTTGTGTTAGGTCTCCTTGTGTATTTAATTTGTATATGGATTATGAAAGAAGTAGAAGGTGGGTGCAGGGAAAGGTGTTAAAATGATGGAGAAGAATAAGAGTGGAGGGTGCCATACCTATTTATATATGCATTGATTGTTGCTTGTTAATCTGGAAAAAGTTGAGGATTGTAGATGATTGCAGGGTGTGTATAAAGGGTGGTTGAAAGTAAATAGATAAAGTTATGATTTGGAAGATGAGTGAGACAGTCTCAGTGTGAAGTATAGCTGGATGGTGAGGATATGAACAAGTGGCTTGAGTATTAAATACTTAAAATATAAGTTGAGATGGCTGCAGATGATGCAGAGTTAAGTAGGAAAGTATGAATGACAGGAAGTGGCTGAGCAATTAAACTTCTGGTGATGTAAAAACTAGGTCTTGAGAATGGCAGGGTCTTAATAGTGATGTTGTTACCAGGTTAGGGTCATAGAGTAACTATTGTCTGGATAGAGTATAATCTACAGTACAGTGTCAAATGGGCAATCTAGGGTGTTAGAAGATTTGAATAAAATGAGGAATGAATCCATTAGAAGAAAAGATGGAAGAAGGAGTAAATGAGAGAAAAAAATGAAGTTCATTTCTCATGTTGAACTAAAGTATTTTTATTTTATGTATATAGTTGGTTTGGTAAGTTAGTATATGTGGTTAGTTGCTGGGAATCGATCCGGCTTGTGGTGAGACTGGTAAGAAAGGGTTGAGTCAGTTAAAATGTCTAGAATGAGCAATGCTGAGTTGGTATAAGACAAGACCAAGACAGTAGTAATATGAGAATGAAATGCCAGAGTTTGATGGATGGTATACGAGTTGTGCTACCTGGGCCAAGTATGAACCCCACATGACGAGGTGGTGTAGTAGGGATCCATCGGATCTCGTAAAGCATCAGGTGAATTTTTCTGACTGCTCGGGTTCTCACTAAAAGGTATGAAAGGGACCGGTGGTAGGGCTGGCCTCTTTTTGACTATGCATTCATATTCTTTTACTGCTTTGACACGATGCTTCGCACCTACCCCCAGTCTTGGGAGAATGTGGGTTAAATGAACAAAATAATAAATAATAAGATAATAATAATAATAAATCAATTTCTTAATTAAAAAAAAAATTATGCTGTATAATTTTGTTGTGTGAGGTCTTTTTGACTCAATATTTTATTGGAGGATGTAATCGGTTGTATAGTATAGTATATCTTCAAAACATTGATTTCAAAAAATTTTAATATGTGAAAAACATGGACAGACATACAAAATTCTAGTTCTTTTAAATAGAGCTTCGTAAATTATTGATGTGAAATTTTTCCTCATCCGGTTTCATCATGTGAAATATTTCCTCAATCGCAATCAATAATCAGCAGAAATGACGAAATGATGATCTACATCTTTTACCATCATCTATCCATCACAAAATTTCATATTTTAAACTACTATTATTAATATACAGCAAAATTGTAAAATTACATTGGACATAGCCTCTCCTCAAGACAAATGTTCATTCTTCCATAGTATTCAAGTTAAAAAATTTATTTATTTCGAATAATAGTGTTACCCAAAATCGTAATTTAAATTCAATCTAAGGCCTAACTTGATTAATTGGCAATAGAAATAACTATTAAGTCAACCATATTTATTCTTTGATTCTTTACATACATTCCTCTCTTTTATGAATGCAATTCAAGTTGAAATTAAGAATAAAATGTTCTGAAACACCCTTCAACAATAACTTATAAGATTTGCAAAATATTTACATGCTTATATTTCGAAGCATGAATTCAATTATAACAAATTTAGGAAATAGCTATATTTTGTTTACAGTGTAGATAATATAGACATTTTTGTTTTCAAATAAATAAAAATATGGATATCAAATCTGACATTGAAATTAAGTAAACATTTTTGTTTTGTGAATGTTATAGAATTTCGTATTTAAAGATACCTAATATTATTATATATATAATATATCATATTTTATTATGATATCCTTTCTTATCATATTTAACTCGATAACATTTATAAATATACTTTTATAAAATATATATATCATATAATATTATTTATTATATATATATAGGTAAACTTAAGTTTCTTTCTGACCTCGATATATATATATCGAATATATATCGATACCGATACTATCTGAGAATATATATATATTGATTATATATATATAATAATAATTATAATATATACTAATATATATATATATATATAATATATATAATATATATATATTAATATATATATACATTATATTTATATATATATTCAGCATAAAAGAGCACCAATCCATATCTCAAAAAACTACACAGCTACCGGGAAAAGGAAAACATTGGTGGAATGCTGGTACAATTTTAGTGCGGAAAAGTAATAAAAAATATGTTAATAATTTTGTAATGATGAGGTAGATAAAGATTTAGAGACCTTTTATACTGTACTCGTTAAAATAAATAGACTTTCTAGTAAATTTTGTTGTTTTTTTTAATCTTATAATAATACCTCGAAGGTAGAACCGCACCCGATAGCAGGATCAGGTCTTCGGGGCCTCGGGGAACACGGGTTGGACATTCCCCCTCTGAGGTCTCCGAACCCCCGCCTTTACTATTTGGTGTCCGCGTGTCTCCTCCGCCCCTCCCCTACGGGTAGGAAACGTCCCCCCTTGTTCCGGTCGCTCGCAGCCCCTAAATTGGCCGTTCTTATACCTACACAAAATATAGTTTCCTAATGTCCCCGCCGCTCGAAGCGCCCTCCCCAAAAAAAAGCCAATTTTTAGTTTTTATTTTTTTATTTGTTACATTTTCCTAACGAAAATTTACAAATCCAAAAGTATTCTTCCCGTAGCCATTGTGTTTTAAATGGATGTGAGCTTTCTAGAGGTATGCCATACCCTATATATACATTAAACCATTAAATTAATCCAATCGTTATAAGAACTGTGGTTCAGCTGACATCTAAATAGTCTACTACTTTGAAACTGTTCTATGTAACCAAAAGAAAACATAGAATTAAGGGCTATCAAGTAGGAAACCTAACTATTGAAAAAAACATAAATTTGCATACAGTATACTTCGACCAACATGATTTAACTGAACATATAAAAATAAACTTATTCTCCTATTTTGATAATTTTACGATTCTTTGTGACCACTTCTACAAACTGTTTTTTATCTATAATCAAACTAAAATGTGGTGCAGTCATACAAGCTAAACACGATATAATCATTCTCACAATTAGAATTAAATTCCTTAAATTCATAATCTTTCCGACTAAAATGAACAAAAAAACGTCAACTCACAAACACATTAAAAAAACATATGTACTTTCAATTTAATAACAGAGATATTTGAAAGGCCCAATAATACTCATGAATAATCATTTTTCCTTAATTAGTATAATAATTATTTTTTTTTATAGGTATTATATATATATATATAATATATATATAGAATATATATATATTATATATATAGTATATATATATAATATATATAATAATATGTTATAATATAAAATTATGAATAAATTTTAGTTCTCGTGAAAGTGATGATCAATTATACAGTACAAAATCAATTAAACTTAAATAATTATAATTTTACTTTTAAATCTTAGTATACCGCATAAATAGTATATATATATATATTATATAATATTATATATATTATATATAATAAATTATATATAATATAGGATATATATAATAATATCGGTACATATCATATATATATACTTGGTAGACCCTCAGAAGAAATTCGGTATAAGCAATGGGTTTCAACAGATAGATGCACATTGGTAGACAAAGTGGAATCAGTTAATGAATTCCTTTCCTCATTGAGCATCATAATTAACCTCACATGACATCACTATATTGCCCAAACACAGGCAGCTTATTTAAAAGAACTAAAACATTCCCTACCAGAAAATGAAGCAGTAGTTGTAGGCGACTTTTCTGAAAATTATTCCTTCATTGTTCAAGATGCAGCACAGGGTTTCCACTGGGAAAATAGCCAGTGTACACTGCATCCATTTATTGTCTATTGGAGGGATAATGTTTCAAACACTACAAAGCACACAAGTTTTTGTTTTTTGTCTCCTTACACAAGACACAATACTGTAATGGTTTAAACATTTCTTAAAAAACTTATCCCACAGATACAAAAAGCACATCCAAACAATCCCACAGATACAAAAAGCACATCCAAACAATACAAAGCTGCATTATTTCACTGATGACTGTGAGCGGACTGGGTAGTAGCGAAAATAGTATTAACTTTCTCAATATTAAATGTAATGATTTTAAGATTTGAGCCTCAGTTAGCGGAGAAAAGTGAGGGCGTTGCTACAAGCCATAGCATACGAATACATGTAGACGGATTGCTGAGTTAGTGAACAATCAATAACAAGCTAACAACCAAAGCCAGATCTCAAGGCCATAATGACATAATAACTTACTCCCTTAGCATATTATTTTTTTTAAAGAAGTGATTTAAGTAAATTATAATATAATTTTTATTTGTGTTATGAATCATATTTTAGAAGGTAGGCAATACATAAATAGTAATGTCGCCTAAAATCGAAATCATTGACTCGCCATTAACAAAATTTGATCACATATCCATAGAAAAGTGGTCGAAATTTTTTTAAAATAGTGTTGACCATTTTTCTTGGCAACGATTTGGGTCTAAGTCCTTATCGAGAGTCTGGAACAGTGTCTTGAGAGGGCATAGACGAGACCTTCGGAAATTCCCTTAATTGATTGTTTTAAGGAATTCTGTTTAAGACTAGTTGTGGCTGAAAGGTTACTAAGTTTAGTTTGTAAGTTATCTTTTGATGCTGATGAAAGAATAAATGGTTTATATATTATTTCAGATGGGAGTTGGAATTTACTTTAAATATTTAAGGCAAAAAAAAATGACAAGTTAATTACGTTAAATTTCATTTCCCTCTGGTACCACTGAACCTTTTGGACATAGGATCGAGTCTAATTGTATATTTACTTTATATCTCGATCAAGCCCAAATTTTATCCCAATTTGTTCTGACAAACGTTTTTCGCGAAATATAATAAAGATATTAATTAACGGTTTTGTGTTACTTTTGTCACTAATTAATTATTTATTTTTTATTTATTTATAAAAAATTATCTAGCACCACACCTTAAGTTAATAATGATACTAAAAGGTTTAAAACAAAATTAATAGTATTTATAGTTGTTATAAATAATAATTTCATTTTTTAAGATACAAAATCCTTCACTACCTCAAATTTTTTTCCTGAAATCAGATAAAAAGAGAGGCTTGCATATGGAAAAAAAAATTTAATTTCAAAAGTTGCTTTCGATCTTTTGTTAGAAATAATTAATTTTTCTTTATAACTTTACCTGAGTTACGTAAACCTGAATTGTTTCTTTAAAGATACGCAAACATTGGGTCAAACGTACTTTTAAACTTTCAAATACACTTAATTAAGATGAATTTGTAAAGAATATTATATCTAAAAAAATTTCATTAAAATGATCATTATATAATGATAATGATAATGATAATGATAATGATAATGATAATGATAATGATAATGATAAGGAAATGATAAATGATAATGATAATAATAATAATAATAATAATAATAATAATAATAATAATAATAATAATAATAATAATAATAATAATAATAATAATAATAATAATAATAATAATAATAATAATAATGTTGCTGACATAAGAGATCACAATAGCTTAACAAAGAATTTCTTTCCCAAAATGGACATACAGAATTCCTTTTTTAAAGAAAATGAATTTCTTTTCTCTGGAATGAAGATGAGATTTACCATCAGTTATATTCTCTCAAAGGCGACTACACAAAAATTCGGTGTTTGTCGAACTTTGCAACGAACTTTTTATAACAAATAGTCAAATACTTCATGTGTGGATGTGTCATTTTGGGCGAAAGTTCATTATTCGGATTTGGTTTGTCATGTACACGAATGTTTTACATTGATAGTCGATAAAATGAAATGAAATGTCAAAGGATGATTCGTCTTAGAAAAAAAAAATTGATTGAAAAGTTTTCCGAACACCGAATGTTTGAAGTTGTCTCAAGGTTGTTGATCCCCGAAACTCATTCTCTTTATTATTTTCCCTCAAAGAGAAGACATTGGAGGAGTTTTGTAGCTCTAATTTGGGTTTAATACTAAAGAAGTTGACTTTGGAAATGTTGTTCTGTTTTCAACTGATCACATTATAAATTTTAGTAAATTATCTTTAAAGTTATTCTATGCATCAAATTTGTAAAATATAATAGAGAGTTTAATTTAATTAAACATTCTCAAATTCCGTAATATATACTATACTATATAATATATATATTAATATTAATATATTATATATATATATATATGATATATAATATATCGATATATATATATATATATATATATACTATAATAATATATGATATATATATAATATTTTATATATAATTATTAGTATAAATTATACTATTATTATTATATATATATATATATATATATATATATATTATATATATATAGTATATATTATATAGATAGTTAAAAAACAAAGGTAGACCGAAATTTTATTTTAGCTAGAACGTTTCGTGAACTTACTGGTTCACTTCTTAGTCCTTTAACAGATATGAATACTAGAACTATAACTTTTGAGCACGTTTAGTGTGTTTATAAGCATCTACACACACACACACACGGTATATTTGATGATTTACTATATTGTATATATATATATTATATATCTATATATAATTTATATTATATATATATATATTATATTATATATATTAAATATATAATATTATATATATGTATGCTTTTAATAAATCATGGAGCAATAAAAATTTTTAAGTTTGTAAAATATTGTTAGATGTTGGGACCCATTTTAGCCCCCACCTGAAAATGGACATCAAATTCGGAATTATCAGCCGATTTTTGACCCTATAAACACCAAATTGTAGTTTTTGGCCTCTAAAAAAGTTGTTTTCCGGGTAGTTTTTCTGTGTCTGGAGTATTTTTTGGAGTTTTGGTAATTTATCAATAACCATTGTTTTTGACAATTTTTGTATCAACTTCAATTTTTTTCGGAATAACTTCAAAATTGAATATGCAATCAGATGGTCCATTACTAGTCAAAGAGGATTTTTCAATTTTTTCGGTTTTGTGCTCAGCGTTGTCCCAATTTCCAACCACCTTTTTTTGTTTTGAAATGAAAAATTGCGATATATTTTTTTATTCTTGTCGAAGTGGATGGAATTTTCATGGGCATATGTAGTCTGGGGAGAGGCACATGTTTTACTTAGATAATTTCTTTGTATATCTATTAGTTTGGATTTCTTCATGAAAAATTTCAAAAAAAAAATTTTGGGAATTTTTTAAAAATTTTCTCTGGAGTAATACAAAAATATCTAAGTAAAAAAAGTCTATCTCGCCCAACTATACAGCCCTGAAAATTTGAAGTTTATCGGATAAGTAGAAAAAATAAATATCTTAATATTTAAACTTTTGGAACGAATAAGTTTTTTGAAAAAGTGAATATTGAGTATATTTTTTTTTTTCTACAATATCCGAATCAACATCAAATTTCTAGGGCTTGTATAGTCGGGCGAGATAGCACCCTTTTTTACTTAGATATTTTTTTGTATACTCAAAGAAAATTTTTAAAAAATTCCAAATATTTTTTTTGAATAATTTGTTCCATGAAGAAATCCAAACTATATGATATACAAAGAAAATTGATCAAAGTAAATATGTGCCCTCTCCCAGACTTACAATATGCTGAGAAATTTAATCACTTCGCTCAAACATATAATTTCGGCAATTATTTCATTTCAACAAATAAAAAAAGTGTTTTGGAAATTGGACAACGCTGAGCACAAAACTCAAATCAAAAATAATCAGTGCATTTTGTACGTAATGGACCCATCTATATTATCAAGTGAAGTCATTTCGAATAAAATTCTGGAAGTTGATACGAAAATGTCAAAACATGGATTTTAAATAAAAATTGAAATATTAAAAATGACTAGCAGACTCAGAAATTCACCTTGACTACAACGTTTCTAGGTAAAAATAAGCTACAATTTGCTGTTATAGGACTATATGGTTCCAACTGTCAAACCTGATGTACGATTTTCAGGTGGGGGCTAAAATGGGGTCGCACAAATCTAAAATAATTGGATATTCCCTTAATTTTTAAAAGTGGTACCTTTGGTATATTTGTCCTGAAAACAGAATAAACTAAAGAAATAATTTTTAAACTCTAATAATCCTACTCCGAATTTGAGCTTTATTCTCTCTTTCGCCTATATATATATATCTATATATATTATATATATATATATATATATAAAATATCATATATTATATAGTATATATATATTATATATTATATATGTATATATATAGATATATAATATATATAAGTATATATATAGTATATAGTATATATTATATATATATATATATATATATATATATATATATAGATATATATTATTATTATAAATATAAAGTTTATATGTAATATAAGTATATATATATATATATATAGTATATATATATATTTATATTATATATATATTATTAATAATATATATATACTATATATATATATATTATATATTGATATATATATATACTATATAGTATAGTATATATATATCTACTATATATATATATATTATATAGTATAAGTTCAGTTTTGCTCAACGGGTTAAGGCGAGGTTTGTCTTGCTCACTAATTAGAAGACGCTGATTTTCCTTCAGTTTGGTTCGGTTTCTAGTTCGGCTGTTGTGAAGGACATACAAGATTGTCGTAAAGTAGGATGCTTTCTAAAAATATATGTACCTATGCAGTTTACGGCATGGTGTATTATACACTAATCTCAACACACAACTCACTACAAACCATAACATCCAAATCAATATAATCGCAATATACAAATATGCTTCTCAAGCTTCTCTTCATTGGAAAGGCCGCGTATTGAGAATGCGACCACGCGCGTGGCAAGCACTCGTACTGCGTTGAGCTGGAAGACAAGGGCTTGATCTTGCAAGTTTCCATGACGCAGATAATATTTTGGTCTTATTAAACCAGGGAAATAATAAAAGCACTATCGGAATGGTTGGTATTGCTATCTCAGAATTATTTCCCTACGCTAAGATGCTTCTTTCATTGTTATACGAAAAAAGAAGAATTAATTTTAATTTTAGGCACCGGTTTTGCCAGAAACCCGCTGTAGTCCGCGGGCTGTGTGACAAACATGGGGGGCAAAGTGTATCTCACCCTACGTTATTCGTTAATTAAAAAAACAAAAAAAAAACAGTGTCGTGGCGTCTAAATTCGCTCTACAAACTTTACGTAGATACATCAAATTTAAACAAATAAATTGCCAAGGCTTACTCATTTTATAAGCTTAGATGTGAAGTCCAAAAAAAATAGATATCAATTTATTTTTATTGTTTGTTAATATTAATTAAATTATATATGAAAATTCACCATTACAAATAAAGTTTGTGTCTTTTTCTTTCATAAATATATTATCATAAAATGCATTTCCCAGTTTTACCAACCTTACAAAGCTTGAATTTTTTTATTGCCCCCTTGTTTAATAAAGTACCAATATCATATATTGTTAGTATATGATACTGGCAATTAATTAAGATGCTGATGAGAAAGACACGAAATTTGGAACTATTAAAAATTGAAAAATAAAGTAAGCAAAAACGCTCATTTTGAATGAAAATGAAAACGGGATTTTTAGGTAATTTAAGGATTTAATGAAAGGATTTAAGGTAACGTAAAAAATAATTATTGTGGGTAAAATACGTTCCGTATTGATCTCTTTTTTTCATATATAGTGTCTGTGTATCATAATAAAACATATTATAATCTGAACTTAGAGGGCAGTAAACTGCAACCTAACCTATATGGATCGACGATGCAGTAAAACTCAACCTAACACCTTACCCATTCTTGATACTCTCATGACTTGCTCCAACTCTTATACTATCCAATTCACTATCTACAGAAACTATGCATCCAATCCTGCTTACATCCACTGCTTTTCTTCACATAATCTAAACACTAAAATTAGAACTTTTTCTTACCTTTTTTTTTTACGTGGTTTCAGCATATGCTGAACCTGAACTCGATTTCATTACTTCCACTTTCAAAAAACTTTCTTATCCTTCTTATATCATCCAGAAGTACTTAAAAATGGCAAACAAACCTAATACAATCCTCCCATTAACCGCTTCCTTAATTCAACCTCTTTCCTTCATCCGCCTCAATTTCCTTTCAACCACATTAAAAATATTTTTTCAAAGACTTAACGTTTCACTTCCTCCGATATCCTCCCCCCTTAAAAAAAACCTAAAACCTCACATTCATCAACCTGGCGCTACTACTGAACTCCCCCAATGTGTCTATAAAATTCCCTGTAAAAACTGCAACTACCTTTACATTGGACATACCCATGATTTTACACGTCGTCTCTATCAGCATATACATCACCTTGTACATGATAATCAAAATTCTTCCCTCACACTCCATCGCTCTACTTACAATCATTCCATCCACATTAACCAATGTACACCTATTCTCCATGTACAAAATGTTGAAAAAATCGTAACCTCACTGAAATCTTTGTATATAATTCAAATAATTTCAATAAACAAAGAAAGGCGATTACAACATTGAAACAATACAAAATAATATTCTGAGCACCACACAATTTTTAAAAAAAGTTAAATTATCCAACTTTGAAATCTTACATAACTTATAAATTTTGCTTTTTACAATGTTATTTTTAATATATGAGTTATCCGATGTTTGTTTAAATCTAAGGAAATCAAGAAATATAATATTTAAGATAATCTTGTAAATTTGATAATTTCTTTTAACTTCAACCTTTGTATCTTCTAATTTTTATATACTAACCAATAAATATACTGAATATATAATTATAATATTATATATATATATATATATAATATATACTATATATATTATATATTATATATATAGTATATATATATATATATATATACTATATATTATATAGTATATATATATATATATATAATATATAGATATATATATATAATTATAATATATATTATTATAATATATATATATAGTATATATATATAATAATATAATATATTATATATATATAATATATATGTATATATATAATATATATTATATATATAATATATATATAATAATATATAATACTATATGATATGTATATACATATATATATATATAATATATAATGGCTATTTATAAGTGGTTGACCTAGTAAAATCTAATAATTAATTAATGTATCGTTATTTTAATAATTTTAGGGTAAATACATTAAATTTTTGGGTAAACTAACGCTAAAACTAGAACCTAGACCTAACTTAACGCTAACTATACTAACCTAACCTAACAAACTTAACCTAAATTAACTAACGTAATATTAACGGAGTCAACCATTATAAATGTTCTATATATATTATATATATATATTATATTATTATATTTTTATATAAATATTATATATATATATATTATAATATATATATATATAATATATATATATCTTCTTATATATATATATAATGTAATATTATATATATTATATATAATATAAAGTAATTACTCTAATATTTACGAGTTAAAATTCAAAACAAGCCTAAATTTCGTAAAGTGATATTATCTTATAAAGGTAATTACTGGTAGGAAAGACAAATGAAGCAAAAAAAAAAAAAAAAAAAAAAAAAAAATTTAAAGCTGAGCGAATTCACAAAAAAGGAACGTATTTATCTTTTTATGGAGCTTCACAGAACTTCAAGGGATAAGTATAAATTTGTCAGTGAAAAGGAAAATTGTATAAAATATTGCGAATAACTTATTTATGAGCTAAAGACAGCAAGAATTGTTTCAACTTTTTTTCTTTTTTAATGGCGGAAAATGGGGTGAAACCGATTATTTGTTGAATCTTTTAAGTATCAATAAAATCTAGGATTTACAGCTAATAAATGAAGGTGTATTAATTAGAAATTGAAAAAAACAACATAAATTACCGCGAAGCAGAAATTATATATATACTTTGATCCTTGAGATATATAATTAGGCAGAATAAAATGTTCTTTTTTATTACTTTTTTTCATATTATTGTTAGTATATAATACTAACAATATGTAATAGTCTGCTTTAGGGTAATCTATCAGATATCGATATTTAAAAAATGATATCGGATTTTTATATATTGCACTAAAGAGCTGTGGCAATTTCGTTTTCATTAACAGCAATATGTTTGGAATGCAAGAAATCATATTAAAAAAAAAAAGAAAGAACAAAACAGACTTGGCATTTAATGCAATTTACAAATAATATAAAAAAATATTCTTACATAGCATTAATTAAATAATATATATTATATTATTATTGAATATATATATATATATATAATATTATATATATAAATATATATATATAGTATATATATTATTCAAATACCTAGGGTAAAATAACAGCAGCATGGCTGGCGTACTGCATGGCAGA
>JABUQX010112606.1:2500-22500 GCA_015478945.1 Trachelipus rathkii
ATAAATTTTGTAAAACATATTTACTTTATATTTAATATATTATATTTATTTATTATTATAATATATTATATCTATATATTATATTAATATTATTTTTATTTATTTAATATATATATATTTTATTTATTACATTTATAACTAATAATTTTCTATTCTTTTTCTGCAACTTCCATTTGAATATCTTTTTTATTCTTTTTTCGTAATAATTTTATATTAAATGTTTTTTAAGAGTTTTTTTCCTCTACCACCTACTTTTTAGCTCTGCTTAAAATTAATTGTGGTCTTAATATTTAAGTTGACACTTGATATTGTTTATTTTTGGTAATATTTGAGAAGGAGGCTAATTTCTTATATAGAATTCAGAGCTTTAGTCCTTAATAATATGTAATCTATTCCCCATTTCCTAATTCAGCCATTATTTTATTGGTAGGATTATCAATTTATATTAGAGAACAAATAAATTGGGGTTAAAAATTAATTTTATTGGGCGTAATTTATGATATTTACAAAATTTATTCGTTCCTATTTAAATCTCTATTTAAATAAGAAAGGAGGTTTTTTTTTTTATTATATTTAAAAATTAAAAAAAATTTATTAAAAATATATTTTTTGGAAAAAATAGGCCTTTTATTGTTATTTATTAAAATACAATTTTTTATTTTATTATTTTAATGATAAATAAGAAAACATAAATGTTTTAGATAATGTTCGGCTATTTATTTCAATATTATTATTTATTGAATTTATAGTTCAACATATCATTAGTTGGTTTTTGAATCCCCTCAAGCGGCTTTCTTCACTATCCGGTAATGTTACTTTTTGTTAATATTAATTGTATTGAGTTTTCTCACATTCTTTTATACCTCAATTTTGACTGTACAAATTACTTATTAATAATAATTTCAATCTATATACTATTAATTTTAAACATGCCATTTTTGTCACCTTATAAAGTTTTCGACCTTATTGGAATTTCACCTTATTTATAAAATTAAAAAATAAAGCATATTTTACGGACTAAGTTTTTAATTTTCGAGCTTCACATTAAAAAATAGTAAAAAATTAAGAATTTATAATAAAATATTAAGGCTTTTATATATTATTCATATATTATTAAAATAAAAAACCTTTCAAATGCGCGCAGAGCCTTAGCCGTGTAACAACTATTTCGGCGCAGTACTATCTAGTAGGTTTATTGTATTACACGTTAGCTCGCTTTTTAGGCAAACTAAGGAATTTACGTTCGTTCGTTTTGCAATCAGCGTCGCTTAGCGGCGCTTATGGCTTGTAATAATTAATATTATTTTGAATTTGCTAAATTCACCCTACTATGTAACTACTTGAAACTGACAGTTAGAGTTCTATTATTATTACACATTATACGTAGAAGAATTTAAAGTTTCTTCCATGCATGTTTATAAATTTAGCATTATTTATTTTGACATTCTATGGTTATAAACTATACTTTTTTTCCAGAATGTTAAATAGATAATTTATTAACTTCTTGGTCTACAACTACCCTTTATTAGTTTTGTATCAATCTTTCAAATACTATAAATTAATATATCAGAAAGAGCATTTCTAATCCAACTAAATTTATTGTGAGCTTAATATGCTTCGCATAATACTAATTTAATATATACTTATTTTTTATTAATATTTATATAATTTTTTATTTATTTTTATATATATTATAATTCTTTACTATTAGTAATCTTTTGTCTAGATTAAATTAATTATGTAAATATATATATTTATTTATTATATTTTATTATATTAATTATATTTATATTTTATATATATATAATATTTATTATATAATTATATATATATATATTTTATATTTTTATTCTATTTATAATATATATTTATTTATGATTATATTATATAGTATATTTATTTATTTTATTTATTATGTACGAAGAAAGTGAAATATTGATTGTATGGAGAGATAAATTGATTAACATTAATATGTTGCAGTTATGATAGGTACAGTATGTATTGAAAATAGGGAAGAGGAGAGTGTTAAATGTGTGTGTGTTTGTGGGGGGGGGGGGGGGTAACGAGAATCATTTTGACACGGAGATGAAATGATTATAATCATAGATGCACATCAGATATTATATTATTAATACAAATGGCTAGAATAAATAGATATTAAGATTTAGGCTAAATAGAAAATTGATTACACTAAGATTATTTGAATAGAAAGGGAAGAGAAAGATTGTAGAAAAGGGAGAGAAAAGAAAACCGGTTTTTAAGATTTAAAGATATACTTTCTGAACACTTTTTCTTTCTTCAATTCTAAAGAAATTGCATTTTACAATCTTATTATAAGAAAAAATTTAGTTGGCAAAACTGCTGCTACCTACGTTAAAAGATATAAATTAATAATAATAGTTTATATATTTAATAATAATATATAATAAATAATTAGTTTATATAATATTAATTTTATATATAATATTATTAATAATACATTATTAATTTTCAGATTTATTTTCAATAATAATAAATAATATTATTTTTTAATTAATAATAAATAAAATTAAATAAAATAATAAATAATTTTTAAAATAAAAATAAATAAAAAATATAAATAAAAATAACAAATAATAAAATATAAATATTAAATTAAAATAAAATATAAATAATTTAAAATAAAAAAATAAATATAAAAAATAGAAATAAAATTATATAAATTAAAAATAAAAATAAAAAATAAAAAAATAAAAAAAAAAAATAAAAAGAAAAATAAAATAAAATTTTTAATAAATAAATAAAAATAAAAATAAAAAAAATAAAAATAAAATAAAAAATTAAAAAATAAAAATAAAAATCAATTAATAAAAATAAAAAATAAATATAAAAATATAAAATAAAAAAATCATTTAAAAAAATAATGTAGTAAAATAAAAAATAAAATAAAAATTTAATATATAAAATAAAATATAATTATATATTATTAAAATAAAAATAAAAATAAATAATAAAAATAAAAATAAAAATAAAAATAAAAATATTAAATATAAATAAAATAAAATAAAAATTGAAATAAAAATAAAATATATTAATGTATTAATATAATATAATATATAAATCATCAATATATTTATTATCATTGTTATTGAATAAATTTATAAAATAAATTAATAAATAAAAATAAAAATATTAAATAATGAAATTAAGAAAATAAAAACTAAAATTAAATAATAAAAAATAAAAATAAAAATATGAAGTGTAAGTTTAAAAATAAAATTAAATAAATAAAAAATAAAAATAAATACATTTTAATTAAATAAATAAATAATTATCTAAAATAAATTATATTAATAAATAATAATAAAAATATAAATAAATATATAAAAAAAAAAATAAATATAATAATATCAATAATATAAAATATTAAAATAATGATAGATATTATTAAAAAAATAATTTTATATAAATATATCAATATATAATAAATAATATTCTATAATAATTGTAATAATTAATATATTATCGATAATAATAATACGTAATAATAATTAATATATTATATAATACGTTTATTTTAATATTACTTATCATAATCATATAATTAATAATATATATTAATAATATTTTAATAATTAATAAAATCAATTTCTAATTAATAAACAATAATAAATAATAATAAATTAATAAATATATAAATAATAGAATGATTTTATTATTATTTGATAATGATAATGATAAATGATAATGATTTATATGATTAATACGATTTAATGATTAATAAACTACATAATAATAATTATAATGGATTTAATATTATTAATAAATAAGAATAATAAAAATAATTTAATGTCAATATTTTGCATGTATCTTAATTACAATGACTCATTGTTAATTAAATATTATTGTTTTATTAAATATCATAATGGTAAGTATTTATAAATAATTTCTTTAATAATAAAATTAAAAATAAGTTTAATAAATTGCAATTGTAAGATAATACATATTTAATCGAGGCGTTTAATCAACATGAAATTGACTCCTTCATTCCATGATAATTGTCATTATATGTATTAATGATAACAATAATAATAATAATAAATATAATAATAAATAATAATAATAATAATAATAATTAATTAACAATAATTATAATAATATTCACTTAAAGAATAATAATATCAAAAATAATTTAAAATAATATAATAATATATATTATATAGAATAATTAATTAATTTAATATATATATAATAATAATAATTAATAATAATTATAATAATATAATAATATAATAATAAAAATAATTAATATAAGTTAATAAAATAATAATAATAATATAATAATATAATAATTATATATATTAATAATTAATAATAATAATAATTTATTAATTAATATTTTTTTTTTATTTTATATTATTGTTTCTTATTATTTTTTTTATTATTATCATATTTATTTTTATTTTTTTTTTTTTTTATGTATAATATATTTTATATTATTATTATATATATTCTTATATTATATTTTTTTTTTATATATATTATATAATATATATGCAGCATGATTTGCTATTATTTCTTGTATTTTATTTTTTGTTATATTTGTTTATTTATTTTTTATTATTATTTTTTTTTTTTTAATAATATTTATATTTTATTATTTTATTTAAATTTTGGTTTGTTATCATGGTTGTTGTGAAAAGTGTACTTTTTTAGGTTTATTTGTTGGACTGTTATTTTATTTTTCTTTATGTATTTTTTATTTACGTATTTTTGTTTTGGACTGGATTTTATATATTTTCTTTTTTTTTATTTTAATAATCTTTTTTTTATATATTTATTATATATTTCTTTATCTGTTAGGGAGTTTTTATTATACGGTTAATATTTGATTTTAATGTATTATTTCATTTATTATATCATTTTTATTTTTATTTTTTATTATTATTATATCTATTTTATTTTGTATTTTTTTATGTTATTTTTATTTTTATATATTTTTTATTTTTATATATGTTATATCTTTATTTTTTTTTTTTTTACATTATATTATTATTTATATAATTATGTTGTTGTATGTCATGGTATGTTGGTATGGTGTTGTACTGGTTTTTGGGTAGTGTTCTTTTATTGTGACATGGGAGTTAGGATTTTTTTTTTTTATGATATTCTTTTATTTGTGTCAGTTTTTATTTTATTTGATCAGTTTATGTCTTCTGTTTTTCGATTATGTATATGCATCATTTAGTTGGTATTTATTTTATATTGGTTATTATGGCTTATTTTTTTTGGGGGCGGGTGGTTGGGTGAGGTATTATCGGGTTGAGATGGGTTTATTCTAGTGTGCGTAGTTAGTTTGCCTTTGGGTTCGAGAGTTCGTTATCAGCTGAGTTATGTTGTCCGGGGCTCCTGTTTCTGGTAGAGAGTTTTGGTTTGGGTCAGAGAGAGATTTTGTGGGGCTATGTTCTGAATTCAGGGGTTGACTGTCAGTTATTTATGTCCGCGCAGAGTCTTCTGTTGGGTTGTTAGGACGAGGGAGTCTTCAGGTTATTTTATTTGGTCGGTTTGGTTTTCTTGAGGGAGTTTTCCTTCTTGGATATTTACTTTTTCTTAGGAGGAGGGAGAGTGATTTTATGTCCTTGGCATGGCTTTTAGCGTGGGGTACTTTTCTTTTGGTCGGGGATAGGAGGATGCTTCTGAGCTGGTTAGGCATGTTTGTTCATTTCTCTGTACTTGTTTATTCTTGTATTATTTTTTTATGTAGTTTGATTGTTTTTGCACTTTCAGTCGTTTGCGCGAGTTGGGCCATGAGTGGGTTTTTCCATTATTTGTATTCTTGCCTTTTATTTTATTACTATATTATTCTTTTTTTTTTTATTTTTATTTTATTTTTTTTATTATTATATTATTTTTTTTATATTATTATTTTTTTTTTTTTTATTATTTCTCTATTTTTATTTTTTTTTTATTATTTATATCATTTTATTATTTATATTATTGTATTTTATATTATTTATATTATTAGTTATATTTTTTATATTATATTCATGTATATATATTTATATATATATATTTTATATATCTTATATTATATATATTTTTCTATTTATATTGGAGGTTGATTATTGGGGACTAGCATTGGGCGCTGGTTGCGGCGCAGGTTGTGTGCTCATTGCGGCCCGGACCGATAGGGTTGTTGCGGTGTATAGCCCAACTCTTTTATTATATTTTTATATTTTATTATTTTATATTATTCATATATATATTTATTTATATTATTTTATTTATATTTATTTTATTGGGTGGGATGGCATGAGGCAGGTTTGGGGTTTGGTCGTGTTTTGCCGTTTGCGCGATTCTGTGCGCCTTTGCATTTGCGTCTCACTTTTTTTGGCGACGCGCATTTTGGGCTTTTATTTGATTTGCGTCTTCTATCTTTGCGTTTATATTTATATTATATATTTTTATATATGTTTTAGGTTATATTGTTATTATAGTACTTTAGTCCTTTCTCAAACTCCCCTATCACGTCTTATCTATATATTATATATTTATATTTTTATTTAATTTCTTTTTATATTTTATATTAATTTTTTTTTTTTTTTTTTTTTTATATATGATATTGTTCCTTTTTTATATTGTATGTAAATTTTCATTTTTTTTATATTATTTTTATTTTTTATTACTGCACAGTTCACACATTTCCTTTTATTATTAGTCTTTTTATTTATTTCTTCTTAATTTTTTTTATTTTTTTTATTTTTTATTTTTTTATATTTTTATTTGTTTCTAGTTTAATTGGTTACTTGTGTTGCGATTTTTTTAGTGCTTTGAGTTTATTGGGATAATCCTGTAAGTGCTTGGGGATTGACGGTGGGTGTCGTGGGAATTTTTTATTGCATGTGTGCTGTCTGGTCTTATGGTGCAGATGCTTGGGCTTGGTCTTTCGTACTTCGGTCTGTCGGCGGGGCTATTGGGGCATGAGTGATGTGGAGTTGTGTCTGGTTTGCTTTGTTTTCTGCTTGGATTTATGTACTTTTTATTTGAATTTTATTCTTTTTTTTTTTCTCTTGATATTTCTATTTTTTTAATATATGTTTTTTTTTTCGTTATGTACTTTCTTTAGCATCTTCTTTGCGGACCTGTGTCGCTTGGGAATGTGGCGCGGAGCTGTCACGACGTGCAAGATGATTTTTAGTCTGTCGTATTTTCGGGGCTTTGAGTTGCTTATGTTGTTTTTTTTGTGTTACTTTGTTGTGTCCATAGTTACTCGTAGTTTTTTTTTGCATCTTTTCATTTGTCATTATTATTTCCTCATCATTTTGTTTAGATTTCTGTCTGTTGGAAGTCTGAGTTTTTGTCGATTTCTGGTCTCTGCTCTGATTTCTCCTTATAGAGAGTGACGAGGGATTTGATGTCTTGCTTACGGGAGCTGATTTTACTTTATAGGTAGTTATGCGGCCACGCGCCTGACTGGAACGGAGTTTTGGGGATGAGGTTACTGGATTATTTGTATTTTGATATTTATTTGGCTGGGCTAGGTAGTTCCTCTTGATTGTATGCTGAATTATAATTTTGGCGATCTTTTATTCAGGTTGTCTGTTAAAGTAGATGCTTTTTCCTGTGCGCCTTTGGGTGGTGCTTCCTTGGATCGGGTGCGAGGGCGGATTGGCGCAGATAGTGGGTTTAAGGCGTGAGGATGGAGCATTAGTGAGGGTTCTGGCCCTTGTGTTGTTGAGCTGCTGCCTTCGCTCATTCATCGGGTTGCCATTTTCCTTAAATCTTGGTCTAGTGTTTTCCATGTTTTGCTGGTTTATGTGGTTCGGATTTCATAGCTTAGCAGTTGGTGGGCTGCCAACGGTTAACCTGCTGTTAGATTCAGAAGGAGTTGGAGTTCCCAGTGTTTGCTGGTCATTACGATTCTTTCAGTCTGCTTAGACCTGTGGGTCGCATGGCACTTATTGTTGAGGGCTGTCTTGTTTATGTGTGGGAGGTATGCGGCAGTCATGTATATCTATTGCCCTGTTGGCTGATATGTTTTGAGGGGGTGGTACGGGGCGACGTCTTTGCCGCTCTTTTACTCTCGGCAGTGGGTGACGAGGTGGAAATTTATTGCGCCACTTTTTGGTAAACCTTTACTTGCCTGACAGGACGGCGGGGCTTTGACGAGGGTTCGCAGTTTTTTGTGATTTTGACTTTGTTGTGGCACTGCCATTTCTTACCTCGGAAGTGGGTACGTGGTTTGGGGCTGCTGGCAGGGCCCATCCTGAGATAGTTGTATTGCAGTTTTGTCTATTGGCTGAGGTTGATGGATGAGTCGTGAGTGCATTTTGGAGTAATTTTTAATATTTGGCCCCTTTGCACTTTTTATATTATTCATATCATCTATCCTTTATATATCTTTCTTTCTTATTCAATATTTATTTCCTTTTTATATACTTTTATTTATCTTTATTCTATTAATTCTACTATTTATTATCTATTTATCTAATCTATATCCGTCTATCTATCCGGGTTTACTTCTTTCTCTTTTATCATACTTTCATACTATCTATCATACATCTATTACATCTTTCCTTCTATATACTTCCTCATTCTATCATATTCTTATTTTCTACTTTAGCACATCCATACTCTATTACTATATTATCTACTCTCTCTCTCTTATATCTTATTTACCTCTCTTCTCTCTCTCATTCTTATAATACTCTCTATTTTTCTCTCTACAATCTATATAGGGCCCCGGCCTGCTCCACCACCCATTGGCTGGCTTCTCTTTGTGAGCCCGCACTCATCTCGACCGGAGGTCTTTCCACGACACTCCATCATTTCCCACACCCCCTGGCTGTTTTTCCTCCTACGTAGGTATGCCGTCCCGTACCCCGTCGCCTTCCTGGTTCTACAGCTCCCCCCTCTCCCTTCCGTTCAGGTCCGCCTGGGGTACGTCCACCCCGCTCTTTCCCGCCGTTTTCCACCCTATTTTGTGCGGGCTTTGTGTGTGCTTGAATTCGCGTCGCGCCTTTCTTGCAAGTTCACATCTCTCTCTGCGGACGCTTTTCTGGCGAAGTCATCTGACAGTGAGTTTTCTCTGCTTCTTAACTCTTTTGCTCTGACTTTATCTGCCCTGGCAGGCGTCTCTCCCGCCGGTTACTACTAATGCTTTCTTTCGGGGCCTCTGCTACCCTTTTGCTCCCGCGCCCCTCTCGCCATACGTCCGCACCACTCACTTACCCTTTCCACCCCACGTTTCAACCTGGCGTCCTCCATTCCTTCCTGCGCTCCACCACCCGGAGTGCGCCGTATGTTCTCCTAACTTTCCCAGATCTCTTCCCCTTCCTTACTGTATAACATCTTTGTGGGCATTTCCCACTGCCCACACCCACTCTACCCTTTTCCCCATGTGGGGGGGGGTCACACTACTCACTCCACTCACTCACGTTCCCAGTCTTTACCATGCCACCCATCTTCACTTCTGTCGTCGACCTACGTAAGCGACTGCCTTACCTTTGCGTGCCCTAGTAATCTGCCTTTGGCGCTCTTCCCCTCCGCGGCTCACTGGTTCATCGCGATCTCCTACTCTACCACCTCTTTGGCCTCCATAACCTACCCCAGTTTATTCTCTCAGCCCCTCACCGGTGCCTTTCCCCGCCTGCACTCTTTGGTTCTTCTCCTTAAGCTATACACCCATACGCACCATTTCCTGCTCACCTCCCAGTTTCTCCCTACTTCTGCTATGACACATTGACTTCCTGCGTTACCTGGACCCCTCGATCGGACACGTTTTGCTCCTGCCACGTCCGTTCCGCGTTTTCTTCTGTCTCCTGCTTTGCATCCATGCGCCAGTCCATCGTCTTCCGCTGTGTTCCGCCGGGCACATTGCTTGACCCTCTGTCGCGCCGACAGTTGTTTGACTGTTTCGGTCGCTTTCTTGCCCTTTCTTCCTACAATCACGGGCGCAGGTCCCGACCCCTTTGCCTTCGCACCGCTCCACGTTCGTATGGACTGCTCCACCCTGCCTTTCTGTCCCCTACCTCCACCTTCAACCTGCTGACGAGACTCCATCCCGTACGGACGTCCATCTGTCGCGGCGACCTTTGCTTGCCTTTAGGGTCCTTCAGCGGGCGCCGAGGTGGCGGCCCACCACAGGGCGCGGTCACCGACCTCTTTTCGAACACTTGCCGGAATCACCGTTCGTCGGACTTGCCAACACTGATTTCTGCCTGCATCCCACTTGGCATGATGACAGCATCTCCCATGCGGCCCGGACGTTTGCTACTGTCTCGCGATGGCTCTCGCTGTGCATGTTGTGCCCGACTGCCGCTCTCCCCTTACTGCACATGGTTCCCGTCTCGATTTATTCGTTTGCTTTGCGTCCATTTTCTCTGCGTGTCTGCTGGGAATTTTCTCTCTTTTCGTTTTTTCTTTTCTTCCTTGTTGTTTTGTTTTTCTTTGTCTTCGCAACGGCCTTGCTTGCAGTTTGGGTGTTCTACTCGGTTTCCCTTTCTCTACTGGGTCTGGCCTTGCTACAATTGGTTCTTCTTTGTGCGCACGCCCCCTATCTAGCGGCTGGTCCTTTCGCCTCCATCTTTAGCGCTGCTGTTGTTTCTCAACTACGTCCCGTCTCCGTCTCCGTCCCCCAGTCCTTCTGTTGCGATACCTCTCCCTTGTCGGCCGCATTGGTAGTCCCAGCCTTTCCACGCCGCGTTTTTTCCCACGCTTTTTGTGCGCGGCTTTAGTGGTTTGTGATTGACCTTCGCGTCGCCGCCTTTTTCCTTGCGTTTCTCTCTCTCGGGCGGCTTCTGGACCGCGTACTCTTGCGTGCGCTTTTCTCTGATTCTTACTCCTTTGCTGCTTTCTCTGCTGCCGCGTCTCTCAACGCACTGGGTTTATTATACTGCTTTCCTTTCGCCTTCTGCTACTTTGTTGCTCGCGCCACATCTTCGCAATACGTCCGGCACATCACTTCCATTTTTACACACCACCAGTTCCCCATGGAGTACTACTCTCTATCTTATATATATATTATCTCTTATCTTATCTCTTATAAATTTCTCATATCATATATATATATCTTTTTCTTAACTAACTCTATACTTATCTATATCGTCATCACTACTTTCACCGTTATCCATTCATATTATACTATTATTATCTCTATACTCACTCTATTTCTATTCTTATAACGGGTTTTAATGATCTTCTCTCTCTCTATTATCTCTCTCTCTATAATCGTCTATTCTTATATATCTCTCTATACTATTTACTTACTATCTCTTTATTTTCTCTTCTATCATACTCTAATATCTATCATACTCTAATATATCATCTTCCGTACTATAACTCTACTTCTAATCAGTATATTCTACTCATTATTATTCTTCCTCCATTCTTTTTCATACACTATTCCTCTGTTATCTCTACAATCTACTCTCATATCTATCTCTTCACTCCTCTCTATATCCGTCTCTCTTCTCTACTCATATATCTATCTCTTAATATCTCTCCTAATCTTCTAGTCTCTCTCTCTATCTTCTCTCTTCTCTCTTCTCTCTCGTTCACATCATTTGAGGATATCTATCATCTTCATCTACTTCGGGCTTGTCCGAGGACATACCGACCACGCGGCGCTAACGGACTCCTGCTCTTTTTTTCGGGTGCGGATCCGCTAACGGCTCGCGCATACTTAACTTCAATCTCCATACCTCCGTCTCGATCGTCTACTTGTGTACTGCTGGCACTCCGCTTGGCATCTTGTACATTGTCCACCCACTACTTCGTCATTTCTTCATCTTTGCTCGGTGCCCCCGTCTATTCTCTTTTCTACGTCACCCTCGTCTCTTTCAGGCAATTCCATCACTTACATCTTCCTCTCTTTTTACATGTGTGGTTTACTTCACCCAGTCTTCCATTTTCCTTTTCTTCCGTCTTACCCAGTTTTTCGCTACTAGCTTTACATGATTTACTTAACTAACCCTTTTCCACCCCTTCCTTTCCACTCGCTCCTCTCCGCCTACTCATGAGCGAGCACCTCCCTTCTCTCTGCCGCCCCTCAGACATGCTCTTACACTTACCTCCCATGCATCTCATCATCATATCTTTAAGACTCCGCGTATTTTTTCTTTCTGTCGTTTGCCATCCATGCACCATATCCTAATCACTCTTTTCCGCTCCAGTTCGCTATTCCTCCCCTTCAACTTCTCCCTTGAGTGACATGCACACACCCTTCAGCTTTCCTCAGTTCTGGGCGCACCGCCTGTTCCTTTTGGGTGTTTCCATTCCCCCCTCCCCTCACATATGCTCGCTCTGCCTGATGGGCGGGGGTGATAATTATCATCTTCTTGCGTGATACTACTGGAACCCTGGCCCATTTTCACTGCCACCCCCTGCACGGCTCCTTCTTCTGTTCAGGCAGCCATCTCCCACTGTTTCGTTGCCGCCTCCTCTCCTCTTTCGCCGATTGCACATTTGCTTATCTTTGCTGGCTCGACATGCCTGTCTCTTCACAGTTTCTTTCCCATGGGTTTTCTTGGTGTAACTTCCTTTGACGTGCTGCGTCTGCTCCGCACTTTTGGGGCCCCTGCACTTCACACCGGTCTACCTATCCACCGTCTTTACTCTTCCAGTCGGTTTCTTTGCTGCCCGCCCTTACTGTCCTCATTAGTGCGTGTTGCCCGGGGTTGCTGTCTCACGGCGGCTCCCCAGCTTTCTGTGATCTTTTTTTTGTCCACGCGCGCACCGCTCATCGACTCTGCTTTTCCATGCATTCTCGCAGTGGTTCCCGTCCGGGCTGCGTCTTGTGGGGTTTCAACGACTCGCATTCCTACCTTCCTTCTCGACCTTTTAATTTCTTTCTTTTTTTTTCACAGTTGTCACCGGCACATTTCCCCGATCACGCACAGCCGGCGCCACGGCCTGCCCGCACGTGCGCGGCTCCGCGCTGCGCTTCGGCCTCGCCGACGCTGGACTGCGACTTCCACCTGCCGCGCGAGGCCAACACGCTCCAGCCCCGCACGCGCCCTCTTCGGGCGTCAGTCCTGCCCCACCCCCCTCCTGTGCGCCCCGCCCCTCGAAGCCCTTGGACGCTACCTGTCACTCCATCAGCACAGAGATCCAGGGCCCCACCTCGCCCGCGCATAGGGTCCAGTGAACCAGCACGTCCCAGGACTGTTTTCATCAGCTTTTGGTCTTTGCCTCTCCCTCATTTTCCCCCCACGCGGATCCCACTGGGTCCTCCCGCCACTGCAAGAACGTACTGCCGCCAGCCGCTGCCCACCTGATCTCGCTGTTCGTCCTGGCGCCGCGGAACCAGTCTCGCCTGTCCATTTTTTTTGTTTTCTCCTTTCTTTTCCAACCCGACCTTCCCCATTTCCTTGAGGCCACCCCTGCCCCCGTTTGCTGTGCGGTTTCCCCCCCATTTTTTTGTTTGTGTCACTTACCTGTCAGGCTGTTTCTCTTGTCCACCCGGGCGACGCGACCCCCCGGTCGCACGCGAATAGGACAGTTCCGGTGTCGTTCGCGAGGAGTTTTTGTCAGCCGCTGGTTTTTACCACAGCACTCTTTCCCACGTTGACACGCACCCCCCGACCCTTCTCTCCAGCTCCGCCGACGTCTGCTTACAGACGCACGCGCCATTCTCAGGACGTAAATCAGACGGGGCCGCCTTGCACTGCGTTTGCAACTGCTGGTCGCCATCTCGGCCTATGACAGTGGACTCGCGTTCGATGTCGGTGCGCGTCCATATTGCAGCCGGCCTACTGTCGGGCGCTCCATTAGCCCCTGCAGGCCCCTTTGACCGCCAACGCCGACAGTCGCCCCCTCCCCCCTCGCCGCTTTGGCGTGACTTTGCCAGCCGCTCGCCTCAGTAGCACCGACGCGGCAGGCACCCGGGGGAGCTTGGACGCCGTGGCGCGTTGCTCCCGGTCGACTGCTTTTGGGAATATGTCACGCCCCCCCCGCCCGTCTCCCGTAAGTTCTCCGGGCGGACCCCCCTACACTCTTTTCCCATCGGCAAGTATCTCGTACGTATGACCTCGCAGTGCGGCCGCGTCTGGCCCTCGGACACCGCGGCAACTGCAGACTTCGCGACTGTTCTCACGCAGTGCGATTGCGAAGGGTTTCCACACGCTTTCATCGCCTACCAGTTTCGCGTCATAGGGGCCGTCGGTTACGCAGGGTCAACGCGGCTTACTTTTTCGGACATGTTGTGCATCTGCGCGCTCTCCTCCTGAAAGGCCAGTGTCACGTAATTGTGGCCTCGCGGCTCTAGTTTGCACCGAGCGCCGTCACGCTGGCGCCCACTCTCCCCTCGGGCTGGCGGGGGACTGGACATGCCCTCTGGGCCCCCCGCATTCTACACGTTCCTAGCTTTCGGACGGCCCACCCCTCGCTACCATGTATCCCCGGGTCCAGCATAGGAACCACCTGAGCGGAGAGGAGTCCGACGGATGCACCGAATTCGTTACTGGCTTGAGCTGACCGGCAATCGGAACAGGCCGCGAAGCCTTTGGCCTTTTCCCAGTTTGGCGTCTTCACCCCCGACACCCTCCAGAGCGACATCCGACGGCGGCAGGCTTTCACCGACGTTCGTTTTGGCGATGTTTTTGGCCATAACAGACCCCCCGGCCGCTCCCGTTTGTCGTCAGGCGAGCCCAGGCAGGTCGCGCACTCTCGTTTCCGACACGTCCGCTTGACTCATCGACGACAGTACTCTGCAACCGACTTTCTCGCTGAAATGCCCCTTAAGCCACGGTGCTCGGCGACCGGGCAGGTCTGCCGTCCTCCGCTACGCAACTGCTCTCAGCCTGACTGCCCAGAGACCACGCACGCTCGACACCCATAAGGTTTTTTGCAACAGGGACGAGTTAGCGCACCAGCAATGCCCTGCTTCCTCCCATCCACGATTCACAGCTGCCTTTAATCCGCCGAAAGCTTGAAGCCGTCTTGAGAAGTCACAAGCAGATCAACTCCACAATTACAACCCTTGGTCAAACAAATCGCTTTTGGAACTAACACGGGAAAAATAGGTCTGTTCCTATGTAAGGTATACGTCTTGTCTGCATGCGATGCAGTGGTAAGTTCGAAAATGACCTATCACGTCACAAATTTGTCGTTTTGAGTCGTTACTCGAGTCAGGCTTAAACCCGAAAAAATCGTGAATCATAATATAAGTGTTCATCGCTTAGGAATTTTTGTAGTATTGCTCGCATTACAGGTAGGTTGTTGTTTCAGTGTGAAGGTTGTGTCTGTGTGTTGTTAGTCTTTTTAATTATATTATATAATATAATTATATATATATATTATATATTAAATATTATATATATATTAATTATATATATATATATTATTATATATATATATATTATATATATATCTTAAATATATTTATATATTATATTATATATATATTATATATATATATATATAATATAATATATATATATTATTATTTATTATATAATATATATATATTATTATATATATATTTACCTAGGGCATTAATGTTAATTTAGTTTGTTCAGAATATATATTTAAAAAGTATGAGTACCAAACGTGTTTGTTTAAATTCTCCGAATGTCTTTTGCTACGTATGTGGAGAATATACTACGAAAGTCAACGGAAACCAATCACTCAATTGTTTAAAACGGCTTGTAACCTTATTTAAGGTGTGGTTGGTGACTCAGGATAAGCCATGGGCCCACACATAACATGATTAGATGTTATGTTAAATTAATCCTCAGTGGTTTAAAGTGAAAAAGCGCATCTCTGCCTTTGGAGTGCCGGATGTATTGGGAGGAGCAAGGAATCATATACAGGAATTGCTCACTTGTTTACAAATGTTTTGTGCTTTCATTCAAAAACTATAAGCAAATCATTGCCTATCCCGACAATTAACTCAGCCAGAAGACCAGTCCCCCATAATGAGAACCTACCGATTTCTATAGCACCAGCTTCTTGGAATAGAGGTTCACTGATCCAGTAAAGATTTGTTTGGAACTCTACAATGCTGGAGCTCGCGTGCTGCAGATATTGCATATATCCCGACGAATCAAATGCAACAAATCAACATAAATTAGAACGGAACTAAATGATTTAGGTGAACGAGCCTGTATTTGTCAAACCGCAAGCTGAATCTTAGGTTCACGCCTGCAGAAGTGGAATTTGTTAAGATAAAAGGTTAATATTCAGAATATAGAAATTAGAAAAGGAATTCTAGCAGAATAATTTACAAAGAGTAACTTAATTTGTTCATGTTCCGATGTTAATGGACTTATGCGTGAGCTGGTATTCCGTATTTGATGGTGAATGGCGCTTATTCCATAGACGCTTTCAAAACTACAGCCTAAAAAGCGTCTTATTGGCATAAATCAACAAGTTTTCGCTCAATTCCGCGTTGCGCATCCTGTTGGACCATGAAGGAAAACTTATGAAAGTATCGTCCGAATATTGAAGGCTATTTAATATTATGACTACACATGGCTAGAATCTCGTTTGTGATTCTGAACAGTTTTGTTTGCACTCCTTATTGGTCGTAAAGGAGGATTCACCCAACACTGTTTGTTTTTTGTCGTTTATGGGACAGCCGGATCCTAAAGCAGCACTTACGTACGAAAAAACATGGAGAGAAAGAGATCATTTACCCCGGCAAAGAGAATGTTAAGTATAAGCCGCTTGTAGATCCTAGGCGAGTTATTTTACCACCATTGCATATTAAACTTGGATTGGTGAAGAATTTTTTGTGAAGGCCATGAATAAGGAAGGAGATGGTTTAATATTTTTGTGCGTGTTTTCGTGGCTAAGTAACGCTAAATTGGAAAGAGGGGTTTTATCGTCGGATCGCAGAATTCGATCAACTGACAAGGTGACCGCTTTTGACAAGAATTAAACATGATGAATAATCTGCTGGAATTCCTCAAAACTCGTTATTACAGGCTTCCTTGAAAACAAACGAGTTGAAAATAGCGATCGGATAGTAGAGAGGTTTCTAGTTAATTACAAGAACTTAGGCTGCAGAATGTCCTAAAATTAAATTTTTTACATTCTGTCTGACATTCTTTCGCAAGAAATCTCGGGGCAGTAAGCGATAACCAATAGGTGAATGATTCCACCAAGATATACAGCAATTGGAGAAACGTTTCAAGGCAGATGCGATGAAGCAATGATGAGTGATTTCTGCTGGTTTCTGAAAAGAAGACACTTCAGAACATAAAAGAGAAAGTAGTTATCGAAAGTTCAATATGTGGCACCAAATTCCAGGAAAATTAAGGTAAATTAATATATCATTTTTTATGTGTAATGCATTATACATATAGTGTTTATTAACTCATTAATCAGTAATCCTGTAAAATTTGACTATAAATTATTAATTTTAATAAATAAAGTTTTAAATTAATAATAATAATATCTTTGGTTACTACTACGTCATATTTGGAGTATTAATACATAACTTTTGCGAAGCTTGAACTCACAAACTCTAGTGATACAAGATTCCTTAAATCATTTGGGAATCTCCATGACAATTCGTATGTAGGTGATGCAGGTAAGTCATCCGCATTCCGCTCCGCACCGGAGCATCGCACATTAAGTTAAAGATCCGATCCGCAATCCGCGCCTTGCCGGCGGATTGTTGCGCGGCTGTTTATTGTCGAGATTGATAAAGAATTTTAATAATAAAAATACTTAAGTGAATCTGAAAAAGAAAAATATGTAAATGATGTGAGGCAGATTCAAAAAAACGGTTTGGATATTCCATATCTTAATGTAATAAAGCATTGCACTCGCTGACTAGGTACACTCATATCAATGGGAAAGAAGTATGCTCCAGGAACTCTGCTTCGTTAAGGGCCCAGTTTTTGATTGAACGTTAATTGCCGTCTACTGTTGATGACTTAGTATTCCGTTCTGCTTTCATGCTATTGAAGAATTTGGAAAGAAACTGAAAATTATGCGCTCGAGGTGGTTTGGGAAGCAATTCATTAATCTTCAATGCTAGGACGCATTTTTGGAACCATCTCAATGAAAATGATGACGGTTTTAAAGAATGAAAGATGTAATTAAACCAGAGGTAGAAAAACGCTTTTGTTCTGTGGAAATTAATTGACCTTCATACTATTGCAACTTCTTAGATTTTTTTATAAAGAGATTTTTTTTTTGTCGTCGATAGAGAACAAAGTTGCATCGCATCATAGTTACAGTTGAATAAATTCAATCCGAACAGTCTATTAATTCGCACCATTAAAAGGACAAAGCAAACTGTCAAGAGCACTTACACCTTCAACAAGTAAATCAATAACAATTCATGGAAGATTTCTTACAGTCGCAGTAGTGCTAAAGAAACAACTCTTACAAAAGATATAAGTGAACTGATTGATAACTATCATCAGATAAACGACTAGATACAAATATGATCCTATAGTTGGTGGAAAGTTAAGCAAAATGTTTACCCATGCTTGAGTAAACTTGCAAGAAATATTTGCCTTGTCCCTCCACTAGTGTTCCAAGTGGAGAGTATTTAGCAATGCTTGGCAAATATATGATGAAAAAAAATAGCTCTCAGCAGAAAAGGCAGAAAAGACAGAAAAATTGATTACCAAAAGTGTAGTGCAAATGATTGAAAACTATCACCAGAAAAACGAGATTAGATTCAATGATAATCCAATCAGTTTGTGAGAAAGTTAAGCAATATGTTAACCCACTGCTTGAGTAAACTGTGCAAGGACAATCCGAACAGTCTATTAATTAGCCCATAGCCAGTTAAAGGAAAAAAGATGAAATATACAGATCCACATCCTTCTACAAGTAAAGTCAATAACAGGGTATTCCACGTGAAAGAATTTCCTACAGGCCCAGTAGTCGATGATGTGAGGGAGAGGCGGAAGAAGCAAGATGGAGGGGGGGGGGGCAAGAATCTAGTCAAAAAACACACGAACATTACAAATGCAGTGGCAAATGATTGAAAAATTATCACAAGATAACGACTAAGATATCAGATCAAATGACCGAATCCTAATCAGTTTGTGGAGTGTTAAATTAGCAAATGATAAATGGTTTACCCACGCTTAAGTAAACTTGCAAAGGAAATACCTGGCTGTCCTCCAACTAGTGTTCCAAGTGAGAGAGTATTTAGGCAATGCTGGCTAATATATGATGAAAAGAGAAACAGACTCTCAGCAGAAAAGGCAGAAAAATTGATGTCTCTGAAGCACAACCTTCCCTATATTTGAATTTCAATAATAGTGCAAAAAGTATAATAATTCATGTAATAATCTCACAAATAAGGTCGAAGGTTAGGGAAAGAGGTTGATGGTCCATTTGAGTTGGGTCACAGTCCTGCACCCTGGTAACAATTATATTAAATAGATTGTGGCTAAAACTCGATTATATATATATATATCTAATATATATATTATTCATATACTATATATATATATATATATATTATATTATCTATTTGATATATATGATAAGATATATATTATATAATATATATTTTAATATATATATAATATATTAACATCCGACTCCGCATCCGCGGACAGTTAAAATCAAACATCCGCATCCGCGGATGTCGAAAAAACTGACATCTGCAGCATCACTAATACATGTATAGTTTCACCTAATTTATTTAAAAAAAGACAGTTACGAAAAATTTCCCAAAATTTGTTGACCAGTGTAGAGTTAAGCGTAGAATCAGCAATGCAATGCCCCAATCGGCCCCGATCCAGTTGCCGGAAAAACCGCATAGGGCAGGATGGAGCTTGTTGGAGAGAAAGTATTAATAAAATTAAGAAGATATAAAGGTTGTTTAGATTTAATGAAGGAGGAAAGATGGTGTATTTACAACGAAAGGAGTAGTGGTGAAACATCAGTCAAGTATGTTCAAGAATTGGTTGGACGATCCGGAATGTGTGCAGTTCTTTAATAGTGCTCCTAGATTCGTTGAGATACTGAATGATTCGGCCCTCTCACCTTAATCAGTATGAGATGGAACTCATCATTCAGTTGTTGGGTACAATTAAATCCCC
>JABUQX010112606.1:27500-45000 GCA_015478945.1 Trachelipus rathkii
AGGGAGGCGGAGAGAATCAGAGATCCCCCTGCGAAACCCCCTGCAAACAGTATACCCTCCGGCAACTTTAAATCTTTGTGATTTACCCTTAGGGTATTGTTTAACATTTTAAAACTTCAATAAAATTTTTTTGTGAAGCTATAATGTACCGAATCTCGCAAGCAAAATACAAAATGCACAGACATCTTCAGTATGCACCATCCATTACCATCATTTACCAGTAATACCATCCATTACCATTATTTACCAGAAATCAGAGGCCTGAAAACATAAACTGTTGAGAGCAATATGTTCCATTTTTGCTTTGTTTGGTTTTTGAAAGCGGACCTCACCAAAGAAGCGGCATATGTCAAACCCTCCATGACAAAATATTGCCCTTCAGCTCTCACGATGAGCCACGGCAAGTGAATCACCTGCAACTACAACCAGTGATATTCTCCAATATGTCCCTATTATACCGTCCATAAATAACCACTAAAACACCAATTTTATTTTCTAGTTAAAATTTAGCAGAGTATACTTTGCAGATAGTTTTGGAATCAAATTTTTAATGAATGTTTTTGTTTTTTTAGATTTTTGTTTGATAATTTTTATTTTATATTTCTTTATTTTACCTCGGTACACGAAATACTTTAATTTTTTTTTAAATAGAAAATAAAAGGCATGATAAAATAAAAGATACACAACACGCTTCAAATATTTACTATTTCCACCTTTCTCTCGTACTCTTTTATAGTACTTCGACTCGATGACTGAGCTTCACACGTCCAAAAAATAATACCAAATTTCTTTTTTTTGTACAATATTTCTTTTTGTATGAGATCATGGTGAAAGGATTTGCATTATATGAAAACAATGTCCTGTATATGAATAACTCCAGATGATGAATTTGCTAGCAGTCCCAAAGATGAGATTCAGATTGGGACATCATCCTCCCCTTCAGTGACTCCTCCTACCCCTCTCCCGCTAGGGTCTCAAATGACTGTGAAAAATAAATCAACGTCATTTCAGGTAGACCTGCACGATTGATTATTATTTGATAATTTATCCAATCGAGGTATTAAGAAAAATAATATATATATATATATATATAAATATGAGCATATATATATATTAGCATATATATATATATATATATGCTATATATATATATATATATATATATATATAAGATATATATATATATATATATATATATATATATATATATATATATATATATATATATATATGTTGTATATATATATATATATATATTGTGATAATTGGTTTAAAACTACAACTCATATCTCAAAAACTACATAAGCTACAGGGAAAGGGAATACATTGTTGGAATCCTGGTAAATATTTTAGTGCGAAAATGTAAAAAATAAAAAATAAAAAAATAAAATTAAAATTATATCTCAAAAACTACATTAGCTACAGCGAAAAGGAATATAGTATAAAGCTTAATACAGAAATGTAAAAAAAAAAAAAAAAAAAAATTAATAATTATAGTAATTAGGATTAGAGAGCCTATTTAGAGAGCTTTTATTGGTTACTTTAAAATAAATAGATTTTCTATTAAATTTTGCTTTTTTTTTTAACTAAAGGAGTACCCCCCAGGGGTATACCGCACCGATGGCAGGAGTCGGGGCCTCTCGGCCTTCCGGGAACTACATGGGTAGACTAATTTCCTCAGGGAGGGTCTCCGAACCCCTGCCTTTGGTATTTGGGTGTCGCGGGGTTTCTCCGCCCCCTCCCCTCGGCTCGAGCCCCTACATTGCCGTGTAATACCTTTTGCCAAATAATATATATATATATGTACTAAAAAAATAGCCAATATTTATTTTATTTTTTTTTTTTTTATATTTTCCCATGTAAACTTTACAAGGATTCCAAAATGTATTCCTTTCCTGTAGCTATTGTAGTTTTTGGAGATATGGATCGATGATAGTTGGAGTTTCAAACCTAAGAGTACCAGATAAAAACAAAGCACAGAGAGACATATATATATATATATATATATATATATATATATATATATATATATATATATATATATATATATATATATATATATATATATATATATATATATATATATAGTTATATATATAGTTATATGTATATATATATATATATATATATATTTATATTTTTATAAAAAAATATCACCATATATATATATATATATATATCATTTACTATTTATTTTCCACGAAAATAGCAAGAAAAAGAAAGAAAAAATCGAAATTAAAAATATATTAAAAGCAGAACAGGAGTTTATAAATTTTCGGTCTTGTAAATTTTTTATCAAGTTAGCTAACTGACTTCTGACCAGAGCGATAAAACTATTCGTTCGCATCTCCCCTCATAATATATAAGATTGCCGAAATTTGAAGAAACCATTATAAATCGTCCTGGTATTCTTCTCTGATATATATATATATATATATATATATGTATATATATATAGAGAGAGATAGATAGATATATATATATATATATGTATATATGCTATATATATATATATATATATATATATATATATATATATATATATATATATATATACGAGCTTCCATTATTTTCATAAATACATTATTTTTAAATTAATAATAAGAGAATAGTCACTATCAACAGTCATGTCATATAACATCCGAATTTTTCATTAATTTTCATTACAGTTTTGAAAAATATCTCATTAGTTTAACGTTTCCCAGGCTTGATTAGGTTCAGATTTTGAGCATCTGTTCTGATTTTTTCACCTTCGCTTTCCGCTCAAAATTTCTAATTTTTATTTCAAGATAACATTATCGACTATTATAAATTTAAGTAATACATATATATATATATATATATATATATATATATATATATATATATATATATATATATATATATATAAGGTTAACATTAAATATAATACAGGAATATTATTATATATAACACTTCCACATACATTTTATATATATATATAAGATATATATATAATATATATATAGAGAGAGAATATAGTGAGAGGATAGATATATATATATATATATATATATATATATATATATATATATATATATATATATATATATATATATATATATATATATATATTGGAAACTATGTACTACTAACCTTTTTAGATATTATTGTTGGTACATAATTACCACAATTATTATGCACAAAGTATTCGCACAACATTTGCATTTGTTTTATCGTTCGCAATCAAATACGCGAATGTCTTTGGATACTTTTGGTGTATCGATGATGACTAAATATGTAAATTACTTAATGACATATATATTGAAAAAAATTCAAGTTTGTATCTTTTTGGATTTCCACGCTGGCACGTATTTAGAACCTATTATAGGAGCATCATTTGGGACCTTTTCCATTATTCAATAAAGATCCATAAATGAAGAATCCTTTTGGAACCTCTAACATAAAGTTACTCTTTTTATAAGAATAAGTTTAGTAAAGAGAGGGACTTTCATAGACAATTTAAGGAAATTCATGAGTCGGCAAAATTTGTTAACTAGTTACTTAGAGGCATAAAATACAATAATAAATTGTAATTATTCTAGAAATTGTAAATTATTGTTAAAAAAAATATTTGCTACTATAATTTTAAATTAGACCAGATGGCTGTGTATGAGATAATTAAATAATGCAATTCGAGCATAAATATCTGGTTGAGTTTAATGAATAATAACTGCAAATAGGGAAAATTATTATTCTTGTAAAATCCAGAGTAAAAGTTTTAACCTTTTGATTTATATATCAATTTTGATTTACATACTGAACAAGTTTTACAAATCACTCTGTAGAGGTGATACTAGATCATATTTATTACTTCATTAATATAAGGACACTGCTTAAGCTTATTACTTTTCATAATCACAAAAAAAATATCTTATATATAGGGTATCTGAGAATTATCTGACAACTTTACATAAATGTATTATGAGTAAACTAATGTTTGAATCAAACATATTAAGAATCTTTTATTATACGTCTGTTTCACATGTATTATTATTATGACATTCAATATGAGCGCACCATTAGTGATTCTCTAAACGTCGATATTCTACACATTACAGTATTTCATGCATTAATGTGCTGAGGTGTTGATATTCTAAATTTTAAATCAGTAAGCAAAGTTTGTCACCTGGTTTGCACACATCTTTGACGAACTGAAAAAATCAAAAGGTGATGTCGGGAGACTCTATAGGTGGTCAAGGAATTGGACCTCCACGACCGATCACCTGTTTCAATTCCTCTGGTGCCTAGTTCACCTTCGACATTACACCATTTGACTTTTTTATCTTGTGGGATTCTTCAAAGATGTTGCATACAATACTCTAGAGACAGACATTGCTGATTTAAAGCAAAGAACTTCTGCAGCTGCCATTCAACAAATACATAGTAGAAAATGCTGGTGCTTACATGGCAGAATTTGGAATATCGACTGGATGTTTTGAGAATCACTAATGGTGCACATATTGAAAGTTTGTAACATTGTCTCTTATGTGAAACAAGCTTTGATAAAAAAGATTCCAATATGATTGCTTTCAAACCTGGTTTGCCCATTATATATTTATGTTAGGAGAAGGTTGTCCAGATAACTCTCGGACGCTGTATATATATGTAAGAGTTATAGTATGTATATATATATATATATATGTAGTATATATATATATATATATATATATATATATATATATATATATATATATATATATATATATATATAGTTATATATATATATATATATATATATATATATATATATATATATATATATAAGATTCTATTAAAATATATAATAATTAAATAGTTAAAATTCTTGAAAAATAGCCGACATTTATGTTTTCAAGCAGAATAACAAATTAAGAGCATCATCTGGAATATCTTAAAATTAAATCGATTTTTTATGTGCTCCAAATTAAGCTTAATTTATCATCATTATCGTCACTAACTTGAAATTAATTAAAATTTTAAAAAAAAAATGAAAAATAGAAATCTTTTAAAATTGAAAATATGAAAAACTACTAAAGTTCTATTTTAGGGAGAATGGATTTAAATATCTTTATTTTATTTATTTATTTATTTATTTATTTATTTATTTATTTAATAGTTTATTTAAGGGAGAATAGTTAAAGTTTCTGTAAAACTTGCAAAGAATATTCTAAATAAATGCGTGGCGTATATAAATGAGTCAGAACTGCATGTGGCGAATGTACAGCTGGTTCGATTCCGAGAGGGAAACTTTATCGAGAGGCTCATTTTCTCGATTAGTGGCAAAGGCCAGAAAGGTGTGAATTTTTTCTATTAAAAAAAATGGACTATCACTGAGACTCTTATTGTTACCTATAAAGCATGATCTTATCATTATTTCAACATTCTATTATGTTATACATCAGATTATTTTTATGATTATATTATTATTGCATATATATGGGAGATATATATATATATATATATATATATATATATATATATATATATATATATATATATATATATATATATATATATATATATATTATATATATATATATATTTTTAGATATATATAATTATAGATATATATATATATATATATATATATATATATATATATATATATATATATATATATATATGTATATATATATATATATATATATATATATATATATATATATATATATATATATATATATATATATATATCTAGAAAGAAAAAGTATATTTTTAAATTTGTAAAATTGAATTATAATTGTAAACTATAAAAATCTTTGCAGAAAATAATTTACATTTTTATTTAACTTAATAAATACATAACTTAAAAGCAATAACATTAGTTATGAAACTAATCAGATATATCTAAATATTTGAGGTGTACTATTATGAGTAATATTAATAGATGAATATCTAAAAAAAATAAAAATAATTTTAATAGAAAAAAATTCCAAGCAAAAATAAATATGGTTGTGGTAAATAATATAATTTCCATGAAGAGGGTCTTTATTCAATATTTTGGAAATGATAGAAGTCCTTGGTAAAAGAAACTAACCATAAACGTGAAGAATGTCTAAAACTTTTAGCATTTAAGGGTCATTACGAGTGGCTGCTGAAGCGGGCAAAACGCAGGCCATGTCATGCCAAACTAAGTTGGTATGCACCTTTTATCCTTTCCCTTTAAATCTTATGTTTGAGTTAAGGAAGATAAATGTTCTCAATTCCTGTTGAAGGAAGATCCTTTTAAATTTAAATACTGACACGTAAGGATTAAGATATAGAAACCCTTAAGTATTTAGTTTTAAATTCGCGTTTTTCCTGCAGTAAAGGATGTGTTATAGGGTTAGCCATCCGGCATTAGCATTATTTGAACTGAAAAGGGATGAAAAGGTTGTGAGATTTGCAATACATCTGTTATTTAGTGCTGGCATCCTAATGCAATGTATATCGTCAACATCAAAATTAGATTTATATACCCTCGTGATGGCCTACAGCGAGTGAAAGGTTGCTACAAACACAGTAGAAAAGCAGATAATATCACGGAATTCCAAGGAAACAGACACTGAGAAAGAAGGAAATATCATAACAAGCAAGTCTGGAGTTGGAGGTTCCCGCAAAATACTGTGCAAAGACCTTTAATCCTTTATACAACAAAAGGTTTGCAATGGTAGAATGCGAGTGGTCAACTCGAGCCTTTAAACAACTGCCGCAGTTGTAGTATACCAAAGACAGTGATAACTTCACGTCGAAGAAATAAGAGAGAGAGAGAGAGAGAGAGAGAGAGAGAGAGAGAGAGAGAGAGAGAGAGAGAGAGAGAGAGAGAGAGAGAGAGAGAGAGAGAGAGAGAGAGAGAGAGAGAAGAGAGAGAGGGAATAGTTACAGCAAGAAATGAGTCAGGTAACATGTTCCTGCTATATTGTGCTGTTCCTGCTATGTATTGTGCTAAGTAACTACTATGATTAAAAACTTTCACTCTGGATTTGTGCTTTTATAATAATTTAAATAGTGCATAAAATAAAGTTAAGATAATGTAATTATCATTTATAAATGAATAAATAAAGAATTCAAATTGGCACTTGTTTATTTAATAAGAATTTAAATTGGTGCCAAATTTTCAATTAACATTTGTCTTTTTTAATTTGTTAATCCATTTTAATTTCTAGTTTTTTTTTTGTATAATTATTCCCCCCACCAACACACACATTGTATTTCTTTATATATATATATATATATATATATATATATATATATATATATATATATATATATATATATATATATATATATATATATATATATATATATATATATATATATATATATATATAGGACCTGTTTTGTTGACTTCGTCAGTTTTGATATTTTTTTTGTTTTTTTTTCTCATATATTTTATATAAGGATGATAAATAAGTGAATTTAAGGGGTGAAAAATATGAATGAAAAATATGTAAGGAGTGTTAAGAGTTTTACGACTCCGTCAGTTTTATTTTTATTTTTATTTTTAACTCAAAGGAACTCAAGGGTAAAACTAAAGATGGCAGAGCTTCAGTCTTTCTCTTTGCCTTCCGGAGAACGACGGTAGGACTATTTCACCGTAGGGGGAGAGCCTGAACCCCTGCCTCTTTGTATTTGGGTGTCGTGGTTCCAGTTCCTCTCTATTGGTATGGAAAACGTCCCTCATCCCCACCAGCTGAGCGGCCTAATATTTTTTATTTATTTTTGTTTTACATTTTTGTAATAAGCTTTATATGTGATTCCAAATATGTAATTGGTTTGTCTGAGTGCCATACTTTTCGAGATATTTCATATTTGATTTTTTTTCTTTTTCTTTTTACATTTTGCATTTAAGCTTCACACATTTGATTCCAACATGTAATTGGTTCCGTGGCACTGTACTTTCGAGATACTGTATTTTCATTCTTTGAAATTTTTTTCTTATATAAATGTGATTTTTAAAAAATTTAAAATATTTCGAACTTTTTGAATCATGTCCGTTACCACTGAAATTCATTTTTGGTATCATATACTAGCACATGTTAAAAACTAGTGTCCATTTTGAGTCGTAAAACATAATAGCCTATATATATATATATATAAGATATATGTATATATATATATATATATATATATATATATATATATATATATATATATATATATATATATATATAATATATATATATATATATATATATATATCAATGTAAATGTCAATGTATATATATATGGGTGATTTAAAACTACAACTATCATCGATCCATATCTCAAAAAACTACAATAGCTACAGGGAAAAGGACACATTGTTGGAATCCTAAGTAAAATTTTTATTTTGAACTGAACTAACATGTTCAAAACTACAATAGCTACATGAAAAGGAATACATTATTAGAATTATGAAAAGAATTATAGTAAAGACAAGAAAAAATAAATAAAGAAATTAATATTGGCGATTTTTTTTTTTTAGGATATGTGTTATATATAGTATATATATATAATATAGTTGTAAAGGTAATACATGGCAATGTAGGGGGCTCGAGCTGAATGGGAACACAGGGGGGGACGTTTTCCATACCCCGTAGGTAGGGGAGGGGCAGAGGAACCCCTGCGTGACACCTAAATACCAAAGAGAGCGGGGTTCCGAGGTCTCCTTCTCCTCTGGTGATGAATCAGTCCTGCCTGTGAATCCAGAATGAGATGAATCCCAGATCACTATGCATACCTGCAATTTTCTTTAAAGTTAAAGAAACTAATGAGTCAATAGATTTAACAACCAATAAACTGTTAGAAGCCTTATTCATAGCCACCAGCGAATCATTTATGGTCTCTTTGATATTTTATTTCCAAAAATAATAAACTCACCAGATTCCAAAAATGTATTTTTCGCTGTAGCTATTGTAGTTTTTGAGAGTTTTATTTTGTTTTTTGATTTTTTTTTACATTTTCTTCTGAGATTAAATGTTACCAGGGATCCAAATGTTTCCTTTTCCCTGTATCTATTGTAGGTTTGGAGATATGAGTTGTAGTTTAAACCACTGATCAACATATATATATATATATATATATATGGTATATGGTGGTATATATATATATATATATATATATATATAGTAGTAAAGAATATATAGTATATATATATATATATATATATATATATATATATATATATATATATATATATATAACCTTACGGTGGTAAAAGGTTAGAGTTCTACATAGTTCACATTAGTTGATGAAAAACTAATTTGCAAGTCAAATTAATGGCCGATATGACCCTATACACTAAGGTTAAATGTGTACAAGTCGAAGGAAGTGAGGAAAATAGAGGATGGAAAGAAAAGGATTCAATCCTTACAGTTGGTGTGGAGGTACACAAGAATGAGCATAGCATTTAAATCTTTGAGTAAGAGAGCTGACAGAATGGATGAGACTGTGTGGAAAGGCGAGTCACACAAACTCTCCTCAAAGGAGAAGGTACTCGACTAGAGAGTTCTTAAGATCAGCGTCAATTTTAATGGTACGATAATATTACGAGAGTGATACAATAGTTCGACGGCCATTAAGAGATTGGGGAAAGTTAGTGAGGGCAGAAAAATTAACAAGTACAAAAGACCTAGATAAACTCTACCCATGAGTTGCAGCATGTGTGAAACCACTCTAGACATGCTGCATACAATTGAGGCATTGAAAACAACCTTATTCCCAAAGCTCCAATTGGAATTTCAAGAAAGAGCAAAGGTTAGTTGCTTCCCATGGCTCCCTTCCATGCGCAGGTCTAATTATTATTGGGAGTTAAGGTTATTGCTCTCCAAGACTGCCCTTCCAGCACAGGCAAATGCTTTGGAGGGACGTTTTCAAAATGAAAGGAGTAATGAAAGATGGAGTGGTCGGCAGGGCTGCGGAGTCGGAGTCGGAGTCGTGGAGTCGGAGTCGTGGAGTCGTGCAATTTTCCCGGAGTCGGAGTCGGAGTCGGAGTCGAAAACTCTGCAAGGAGTCGGAGTCGGAGTCGGAGTCGAAGATTCCTGTGTAAGTGGAGTCGGAGTCGGAGTCGGAGTCGAAGATTCCCGTGTAAGTGGAGTCGGAGTCGGAGTCGAAAATTTAGAGAATTATTATTATTATTATTATTATTATTATTATTATTATTATTATTATTATTATTATTATTATTATTATTATTATTATTATTATTATTATTATTTATTATTATTATTATTATAAAAGTTTTTGATTTTATTTCCAACGTTCTAAATATTTATTTTTGTACATAATTTAATTTCTTTAAAATAATCTTTGAAAATAATATACAGGAGAAGAAGATATATTTACATAGATTTCCCGACGCGTTTTCGTGGTCTCTATACTTGAGACATCTTCAGAGATTATTTCTTGTAAGCGAATGAGTTTAAAATTGATATATATTAAATCAGATATTGAGTCTGACTTTGATAATGCATGTAAATTTTATGTTATGTCTGCCAGGTGTTTTGATGTAGAAAAGCCTCCGTAATTTTAAGTTTCTGGACTTACACGATCCGTATAATATCGTAAAATATTCGGAAATATTACAAATAGTTGATTGGCCATGTGGCGTGTTGAAATGTGCAAAAAGATTTTGCTGGGACTGTAGAGATGTTGATATGCCCTGTCCGACAATCTATTCTTCGTAAAACCAATATATGTCGACGTACAGCCCAACTCCAGAGGAGCAGTTAAATTGGTACACAACGTGATGGTTGTCGGACGATGCATCTTTTGTTGTGAAGGAAGAATATAGTTATTTTGACTTATGGTATAGTCTGGACTTTTAATTTTGAGGTGGTCTTTAGTTTGAGGTGAGAATTCAAGACAGCGTATACTTTTTCCTCTTCTTCCTTATTGACAAATAACATTGGAAGTTTTGAAGAAGAAATTTATCGAATTTTTCTGATTATTTTTACTTTCTTTTTTATTATATAATTTTGTAAGGGTTTTATTAATTTAATTTTCAACTGAATATTGTGGTGATCACAGATAATTAAATTTTACTTAATGCGGCAAATTTCTTCATCAAAGTTTTCCCAAGTTGAACATAGGCTGTATGCTCTGTAAACTAAAACTTTTCGAGATTCTTTGTAAATAATCGGTGAATAGGATCCATAGTTCATATACACCATTATCAGTTGGTTTGACATGTATGCCTGCAGATAATGAGCCGTCGAATTAACATTGATTTTGATGTCTAAAAAATAGATTATTAACCTAAGTTTTGTATGTGAATTTTAAGCATGACAAACAACTCTTGAATTCTATTGATGAACTGATGTATATGATCTATGTTCCTAAAAATAGTGAGGGTGTCGTCGACATACCTTATGTAAAATACGGGGTTAAAGTTGTTTGTTTCACGAAAGATTTTGTTTTTCCAGATTGGACATATAGAAGTCAGCAAATGTAGGTCCAAGTGGTGAGCCCATCGGCACTCCATCAGTTTGTAGATATATGTTTTCTTTAAATTTAAACGGTGTTTGAGTACAACAAATTAATAAAAGGTTCCTCATATGTTGTTCTGATATATCTGGTGGGGGTAGGTTATTTGAGTGATACACTTCGTTAATTATTATGTCAATCGTATCAAGAACCGGTACATTTATGAACAAAGATTCTACATCAAGTGAGGCGAATATATTAGTAGCTTCAAGTTTTAAGTTTGATAATTTACATAATGTTTCATTATTTGATTTAACTATGAAAGAGTTATTAAGATATGGTCGGATAATGCTGTTTAGATTTGGGCAATTTTGTGTGTAACCGTTCCGCACATGTAGATATTAAATTTCCACAATTAATTTTTTTTAAGATCACATGGCACACACATATATATATATATATATATATATATATATATATATATATATATATATATATATATATATATATATATATATATATATATATATATATATATATATATATATATATATATATATATATATATATATATATATATATCCTAAATTATAAAATCCAGTTCTTTTAATTTTGTCAGAAATTCTTTTGTTTTTTATTTCATAATGATTCTCTTGAATGCTATTATTATTATTATTATTATTATTATTATTATTATTATTATTATTATTATTATTATTATTATCATTATTATTATTATTATTATTATTATTATTATTATTATTATTATTATTATTATTATTATTATTATTATTATTATTATTATTATTATTATTATTATTATTATTATTGAAACTGAAAGTATTAAACTGTTAATTTTATAATGGCTGTTTTATAATAAAATAAAATAATTTGCATTATATTTACGTTATACATTTGTTTTCGAAACTGAAATATATATTTGTTTGTCAGTGTGTTGCCTGCCCTAATTCACGTCTTTACGGTGGTACTTTACCAGAGCATTTGATATTAGATTCATTGAAAAGTGGTATATTTTTTTTTATTCTCAAAACAAGCAAAAAATTGTTGAAACAAAAAATGTTTTAATGTAACTCTGTAAGCACCAATCTGAGTCAGAGTCGAAATTTTGATTTGACTGCTGGAGTCGGAGTCAGAGTCGGAAATGGAGTCGAAAATTTGTTTAAGGGAGTAGGAGTCGGAGCCGGAGTCGAAATTTTTTGAGGGACTGGGAGTCGGAGTTGGAGTCGAAAATTTTTGTTTAAGTGGAGTCGGAGTCGGAGTCGGAGTCGAAAATCCAAATTTGAATTTAAGGAGTCGGAGTCGGAGTCGGAGTCGAAAAATTTATTTTACGACTCCGCAGCCCTGGTGGTCGGTAAAGGAGCGAATAGGTGAAGTAGTAGATAGAAAAGTTGTTAATGAAAAGTGGAAAGGGAATTGAGATTTGACCGACAAGACAGTTTCGAAAGGAAGGTTAAATCGATAGGAAAATAATAAAGTTGTAAGGGATCCTTCATCTTAGGAATAGGCAGGATGAGCGCAAGCTTCCAACAAACGACGTATAAGCTTCACTGATAGGTAGAGACTTAAGTAGTTAACCAAGGCAGGGTGTAAGCTCAGAAGTAAAAGTTTTGAGGACCATAGGATGAATACTGTCGGAATCGTACGCCATCTTAATTAGTCAGAGAGAGAGAGAGAGAGAGAGAGAGAGAGAGAGAGGAGGAGAGAGAGGGGGAGAGAGAGAGAGAGAGAGAGAGAGAGAGAGAGAGAGAGAGAGAGAGAGAGAGAGAGAGAGAGAGAGAGAGAGAGAGAGAGAGAGAGAGAGAGAGAGAGAGCAGAAATAACATCATTAGGAGATAATAATTTCTTTTTTTTTTTTGCATAAATGAGTTGGGTTAGGTGGAGAAAAGGAATAGCTCCAGAATTGTATAGGAGGAAATTAGACAACAAAAGTCTGAGCGAAGAGTTTAGTTTTTTAGGGATAGATAAGACAGTCAATACTGCCGTTCTGAAAAAATAAGAGGGAAGGATATAAGTGACCTTTTTAATATAATGAAGAAAGAGTTTGAGGTTCAGAAACCAGAAAGATCATTAAACTTTTCACTGAGAAAATTTTTACTATCTCGAAGAACAGATTACTCACGATTCCAGAATGAAAAATTAAAGGCACGAGTTTCTATTGTTTGAAAACGACGGTAATATTTGAAGGCAGCGTTCCTTGAACAAATAATAAACTAAGGTTTATTAGTTTGGGTTGAAGGAAAAGTAAATGTAATATGTTCCTCCGCGCCTGAGAGGATCACCTCGGTTAGGCGATCTGCACACTTCGAGAGTCCCCTTCCACCGAAAGAATAATCATTCCTTTAGAACAAAAAAGTCTGATCAGTTAGCACCACCAAAGTGACAAATTCGACTCCTAATTGAAGGCGGGGGCCATTCCTACAGAAGACTTAAAGATAGAATAGGATATCGAGATAAATTGGTGATAGGAGGAACCCGGAGTTGAAAAGAGCTTAACAGTTTAAGGAGGGATTGGAAGTTAAGATAAGATCAAATACTCCCTGCTAGGTTTATCTTGCTAGGTTCATCTCTAAGAGGATGAGGGATACGTTGTAGGGAGTTGCTCTAAATGCTCAAGATTATTCTGATTAGAAAAATGATAGGCAAGTTCACCATCTGTATCTTAAAACTAAAGAAAAGCTATTGATGGTGGTGAGCAACGAAATCTCCGAAAATGATGATTTCTGAGAAAGGAGAGGAAAGAATGTTTTCTATTTGGAGTTTAGATAGTCAAAGAATTGAGCATAGTCAATAGATTTATGTGATTAATTGTCAGAACAGATGAATTTAGTTGTAGATTGGCAAGAAGCCGATAACGGGGCTCAATCGGTAGAGCGACAGAGTCGCATGGCAAGGGCCCGGGTTCGATCCCTAATCCGGATCCTAGGTGGCAATTACCTAGAGAAGTTCCCCTCCTAGAATAGGGCTATGCCCGTGAGGTGTGAACTTTTTTTATATATAAAAAAGAAAGTTTATGGAATAAAGTAGAAAATTCAGAATACTCCAAATTATAATCAAGGGAACAGATAACATCGTTGCGCACATGTGGTGTGCGCAAAATCCGCCCTTGACTGAAAACTGAGAAGACAGACGGCAGAAACGGTAGGAGGAAACAGAGTAGGGTTAGTTGTCAGAGCACTCAAACACCTGAGATTCAGTTAAAAACAAGATTTGATGTCTAGAAGACGAGAGAGGGTGTTCAAGTTCAACCAGGGTTGTGGAGTCAAAAAAATTTCCGACTCCGACTCCACCCTCTTCAAAATTACCGACTCCGACTCCGACTCCAACTCTGACTCCGACTCCGACCTCTTCAAAGTCCGACTCCGACTCCGACCTTTTGAAAATTGCCGACCTGGACTCACTCCACCCTTAAAAAAGTTTCAACTCTGACCACCAATCAAACTCCACCCTCTTCAAAATTACCGACCTGACTCCGACTCCGACTCCGACTCCGACTCCGACTCGATTCGACCCGACTCCGACCTGACTCCACCCTTCAAAATTGCTGGCTCCGACTCCACTCTCTTCAAAACTACGGTAGTCCCGCCCTGCAACCTGACCTGACTCGACTCACAACCCTGTGTTCAACAATTGGAAATTAGAACAGAAACCTGCAGAAATGTTGCAGAATTAATGAAAAAAGAGTATCGTATTAATTAGGGACCGACCGGGGTGGGAATTTTGCCGGGGCCGGGGCCGGGGCCGGGGCCGGGGCCGGGGCCGGGGCCGGGGCCGGGGCCGGGGCCGGGGTTAGCTAAAATTAGAAATGTAAGTCAAAAACACTGAAAGTCTTAAAACTTAGGATGAAAATTAAATATAATTTCAATTAATTAATAATTTAAATTATAAAAAAGGAATACATTTAATTAATTCAATTAAATAAATATTTTCGAAAGAAATTTTTAGAAAATAATTGATTTTCTAGAAGAATAAGTTGTATTATATATATATATATATATATATATATATATATATATATATATATATATATATATATATATATATATATTATATATATTTTTTTATATATATATATATATATATAAAAATATATATATTTATAGAATATATATATATATATATATATATATATATATATATATATATATATATATATTTAAGAACTACTTTGTCGTAGTGATATATTTACCTTAGAGAGGAAGCCCTTGGATTCTTTTTTAGTATTATGCTTTACTGTCACTTCATTTTATTACTAAATGTACACAAATTAAAAACATTGTTAAAGACACTTTTTTTTAATGAAATAAATTTTAAAAAGGAAAGCTAATTTTCGTCCCGACACGCGAGACCTATTCAGGCTAAGGGACTGGATTTCTTTCTTGATCTTCATCAGTTCAAGTGTGTTTCAGTTGGTCTGCTATTTTCTTCATGGTGTTGTTGAAATATTTTGATGTTTTCAGATATTCATTTTGCATAAAATCTATCTTAACTTCACCGGGATGCTTATTGTAGTTGTTACTATTATAAATGCAAAAGGATATATATGGAACTAACAGAATTTTATCATATTTTACCCCACCCTTTATTAAACAATAGTTTATGGATTAGATATGAAGATGACATTTTTGTCTCCCTCCCTCACAACACCAACCCTAATGATGTCCTAAACTATATTACCTCTATTCATCCTTCAGTTCAGTATATGATAGAAATGCCTTCCAACAACTCTATCCCCTTCCTCGATACCTTAATCACATGGAATAACAATCACTTGCAATTTACTATATATAGAAAACCAACATTCACACCAACTATATACATTGGCTATCTAATCATTCCCCAAACACAAAATTAGCTGTTCTGTCATCTCTATTTCTCCGTGCTTTTCGTATATGCTCTCCCCCTCTTCTAGCACAAGAAACTAAATACATCCACAATACTTTCAAATCACTTTACTATCCTGAGTTTTTCATCACAAAAGCATTTAACAAAGCAAAAAAGAGGTACTATAGCACCTTTCCCCCGAAAAATAGCAACACCTCTTTTTTACCAATTCCTCAATTACCATTATATTCGTTAAAACAAATATTATTACCAAAAAATATTACCCTCATTCCATCAAATAACATCACCTTAAAAAACATTCTCAAACCCCCAAAACGAAAAGAAAATCTCCCCCAAAGCTGTATATATATCACATCCCCTGCAATACTTGCAATAAAACATATATAGGTGAAACCATAGATTTGCAAAGAAGAAAATCAACATACAGATGACCTGCACAAGGACAGCATAAATTCAGCTTTAACAAGTCATAGGCGTAACACAAACCACTCTATCAATATCAACAATATAAAGATGATCAGAAATATCAATCACACGAACCATCGCAAAATCATGGAATCCTTTTGCATTTATAATAGTAACAACTACAATAAGCATCCTGGTGAAGTTAAGATAGATTTTATACAAAATGAATATCTGAAAACATCAAAATATTTCAACAACACCATGAAGAAAATAGCAGACCAACTGAAACACACTTGAACTGATGAAGATCAAGAAAGAAATCCAGTCCCTTAGCCTGAATAGGTCTCGCGTGTCGGGACGAAAATTAGCTTTCCTTTTTAAAATTTATTTCATTAAAAAAAAGTGTTTTTAACAATGTTTTTAATTTGTGTACATTTAGTAATAAAATGAAGTGACAGTAAATCACAACACTAAAAAAGAATCCAAGGGCCTCCTCTCTAAAAGTATTATATATATATATATATTACATATTATATATATATATTATATATTATATATATATATTATTATTATATATTATTATTATATATATATTATTATTATTATATATATATATATTATATATATATATAAATATATATATTATTATTATTATTATTATTATTATTATTATTATATATATATATATATATTATTACATATATATATTATTATATATATTATTATTATATTATATATTATATATTATATATATATTATATATATTATATATATATTTATATTATTATTATTATATTATTATTATATTATATATATATATATATTATATATATATATATATATATAT
>JABUQX010112606.1:50000-52500 GCA_015478945.1 Trachelipus rathkii
TATTATTATTATTATAAAAGTTTTTGATTTCATTTCCAACGTTCTAAATATTTATTTTTGTACATAATTTAATTTCTTTAAAATAATCTTTGAAAATAATATACAGGAGAAGAAGAAGATATATTTACATAGATTTCCCGACACGTTTCGTCTCTATACTTGAGACATCTTCAGAGGATTATTTCTTGTAAGCGAATGAGTTTTTAAATTGATATATAATAAGTAAATCAAATGATATTGAGTCTGACTGATAAATACATAAAATTTTATGTTAAGGTCTGGTTGCGTGTTTTGATGTAGAAAGCCTCCGCAATTTTAAGTTTCTGGACTTCACACGATCCGTATAATATTGTGAAGTGTTTAGAAATATTACTAATAATTAGTTGATTGACCATGTGCCGTATTGAAATGTTCAAAGATTTTGCTGGGACTGTAGAGATGTTGATATGCCCTGTCCGACAATCTATTCTTCGTGTAACCAATATATGTCGACGTACAGTCTAACTCAGAGCAGTTAAATTGGTACACAACGTGATGGTTGTCGGGCAAAGCATCTCTTGTGCTAAAGGAAGATGACAGTTGTTTTGACTTATGGTATAGTCTGACTTTAATTTTTGAGGTGTCTTTAGTTTTGAGGTGAGAATTCAAAATATTACGAAGGCACTTCTCTTCCTTATTGACAAATAACATTGGAAGTTTTGAAGAAGAAATTTATCGAATTTTTCTGATTATTTTTACTTTCTTTATTATATAATTTTGTAAGGATTTTATTAATTAAATTTTCAACTGAATATTGTGGATGATCACAGTTAATTAAATTTTATTTAATGCGGCAAATTTCTTCATCAAAAGTTTTCCCAAGTTGAACATAGGTTGTATGCTCTGTAAACTAAAATTTTTACGATAGATTCTTTGTAAATAGTCGGTGAATAGGATCCATAGTTCATATACAGACCATTATCAGTTGGTTTGACATGTATGCCTGTAGATAATGAGCCGTCAGAATTAATATTGATTTTGATGTCTAAAAAACAGATAGCATTATTAACCTAAGTTTCGTATGTGAATTTTAAGCATGACAAACAACTCTTGAATTCTATTGATGAACTGATGTATATGATCTATGTTCCTAAAAATAGTGAGGGTGTCGTCGACATATCTTATGTAAAATACGGGGTTAAAGTTGTTTGTTTCACGAAGGATTTTGTTTTCCAGATTGGACATATAGAAGTCAGCAAATGTAGGTCCAAGTGGTCAGCCCATCGGCAGTCCATCAGTTTGTAGATATATGTTTTCTTTAAATTTAAACGGTGTTTGATTACAACAAATTAATAAAAGGTTCCTCATATGTTGTTCTGATATATCTGGTGGGGGTAGGTTATTTGAGTGATACACTTCGTTAATTATTATGTCAATCGTATCAAGAACCGGTACATTTATGAACAAAGATTCTACATCAAGTGAGGCGAATATATTAGTGGCTTCAAGTTTTAAGTTTGATAATTTACATAATGTTTCATTATTTGATTTAACTATGAAAGAGTTATTAAGATATGGTCGGATAATGCTGTTCAGATATTGGGCAATTTCGTGTGTAACCGTTCCGCACATAGATATTACAGGTCTCAAAGGTGAATTTTCTGAGTTTTTGTGTATTTTAGGCAATCCATATATATATATATATATATATATATATATATATATATATATATATATATATATATATATATATATATTATATATATATATATATATATATATATATATATATATATATATATATATATATATATATCCTAAATAATAAAATCCAGTTCTTTTAATTTTGTCAGAAATTCTTTTGTTTTTTATTTCATAAGCGATTCTCTTAATGCTATTATTATTATTATTATTATTATTATTATTATTATTATTATTATTATTAGGTATTATTATTATTATTATTATTATTATTTTTAATACAATTCATGTATTATTATTATTATTATTATTATTATTATTATTATTATTATTATTATTATTATTATTATTATTATTATTATTATTATTATTATTATTATTATTATTATTGAAACTGAAAGTATTAAACTGTTAATTTTATAATGGCTGTTTTATAATAAAAATAAAAAATAATTTGCATTATATTTACGTTATACATTTGTTTTCGAAACTGAAATATATTTGTTTGTCATGTGTTGCGCCTGCCCTCCTCCACGTCTTTACGGTACTTTACCGTATAGCATTTGGATATTAGATTCATTGGAAAAGTGGTATATTTTTTTATTCTCAAAAGCAAGCAAAAAAAAAATTGTTGAAACAAAAATTTTTTTTTTAATGTAACTCTGTAAGCACTAATCTGAGTCAGAGTCGAAATTTTGAATTTGACTGCTGGAGTCGGAGTCAGAGTCGGAGTCGGAGTCGAAAATTTTTGTTTAAGTGGAGTAGGAGTCGGAGTCGGAGTCGAAATTTTTGTTTAAGTGGAGTCAGAGTCGAGTCGGAG
>JABUQX010112606.1:67500-70141 GCA_015478945.1 Trachelipus rathkii
CTATCTTTGCGGCGCGATGTTGGTGCTTTATCTCTTTTCTATAGGTACCGTAGCGGCAAATGCTCGAGGGAACTTTCCACTCGCGTACCACCATCTTTACGACGCCCTCGTAGCACAATTGGTGATGTCGTCACATGGTTTGTGTTGATATTGTGCTCCAGACTTGTTCGCTGCGGTGCTTCCTTCTTTCCTGCCACCTCTGTTCTGTGGAATTCTCTTCCATCTTCTGTGTTTCCTGTTGAATTTAATCTCTCTCACTTTAAAGCCTGCGTCTGTGCTCATCTGCGTAATTTGCGTTAGATGAATATTTGAGACGTTCAACACCCCCTCCTTGAATAGGGCTCTGCCCGTGAGCGGTGATGACAAGTGTAAAAAAGAAAAAAAAGAAAAAAAAATATTATATATATATACAAAAATATATATATACTCTTATATACATATTTATATATTTCTAAATAAAAACTCATCGTTCGTTGGCACATACTGAGCATACTATGATTGATACTTTATTAAAAATATATATATATATATATATATATACATACACATGCATACATATAAAGAAATATATACAAATACACATACATACTCACACACCAAACATATACAAATATTGAAATCACTACCAATATTGGCATTATTAATTAATATCACTAACATTAACCTCGATACATTAAAATTACTACCTTCACTAACACTAGCACTGTTATCAATAATATATTATCACTAATATTAATACTCTTTGTTATCAATAACATATTATCACTAATTATTATCACAATCACTATTAATTTTAACATTATTTGCACTCAACACCTGTACAATATACAAATGTAGCCTATATTGATGGGAAGATACTGAGGGTTCCCAGTCCTAAAAGATGTTTGAAATAGCCATTTTCTATGAGTATGCTCACTATTATAAAGTAGACCGCAGACTTCTTCGTAAAAATATAGAGTAAGCAATGGGAGATATTTATTAAGTTACTAAATTTATCAATTTCGGCAGGATGTGTTATTAACTCCTCTCATTTTAACTAAAGCTGTAAGATTAACATGTTTGCGAATGTTGAAAACCTTACACATAGGTCTGAATTTTAAATGAGGAGATGACCTCCACCAATGAAGTATATCTACAGCCTTAATGCCATTATGCAACACGAATAGCAGAGTTATTCCATTAGTATCCCCGTCAACGCCACCTCTGATAGATATTCCTCACTGATTCGTTGCATCTGATCACACGTACCTTGCTTTCTTGCTAAGTATCCAATGCATCAAGAACACGATTGAAATCTTCTACATATAGGACAATGCCTTATTATTGGTATTCCGATTAGGACCGCAAATAATGTAGCGATAGCTATTGCTTTTACGACGTATTATTAAAGCCACGTCATTTTTAGAATGAGTAATACTGTGAGCGATAATTTCAGATACAAGCTTGGGTTTAAAGAGAGAAACCATGTTAACAACAAAAGGAACCATGTGTGCTTATATAAACAGCTGTAATCTAAAGAGAATCTTTTGAACAATCAAAAGAAAAGTAATCAATGCCTATATATTCCCAGTCTAGATAAAAATATGAAGGACGTAAAATAAAATGTAAAATAAAACTTAATGAGCCCTTGAATGAGATATAATTAGATGCTAAAGATCGAGAAAAAACACATCTCTAATATAAAAATATAATATTTACCCACTGAGGGATCACTGAAAACCAATGCTGCCTGATCGATAAACGCCAACAAACTAAGACTCTCTATAGAGTACTCACCACATTGTAAACTTCCTTAGATGTCAAATGTCGCAACATATGTAGCTGCTTAGTGTCGCATGAAACTGTAATTCAAACTTTAAGACAAAAATGTAAGTCGTAAAATATATTAAAAAAGTTTTAAGTAATTTTTTTTTATTTATTAATTAATTAATTTATTTATTTATTTATTTATTTATTTATTTATTATTATTATTATTATTATTATTATTATTATTATTATTATTATTATTATTATTATTATTATTATTATTATTATTATTATTATTATTATTATTATTGTGTGTGTGTGTGTATTATTATTATTATGATTATGATTATGATTATGATTATGATTATGATTATTATTATTATTATTATTATTATTATTATTATTATTATTATTATTATTGTGTGTGTATTATTATTACTATTATTATTATTATTATTATTATTATTGTGTGTGTAATGATGTGTGTGTGTGTGTGTGTGTGTGTATTATTATTATTTTATTATTAGTGTGTGTGTGTGTGTGTGTGTGTGTGAGAGAGAGAAGAGAAGAGAGAGGCGAGTGAGAGAGAGAGGCGGCGAGAGGCGTGAGGCCAGAGAAACGCGATGAGAGAAGGCGAGAGAGAGAGAGTGAGAGAGAAAGAGAGAGAGAGCGAGAGAGAGCGAGAGAGAGAGGCGAGAGAGAGAGAGAGAGAGAAGGCGAAGGCGAGAGAGAGAGAGAGAGAGAGAGAGCGAGCGAGAGAGAGAGAGAGAGAGAGAGGCGAGAGAGAGAAGAGAGAGAGAGAGAGAGAGAGCGAGAAGGCGGCGAGAGAAGAGAGCGAGTGAGAGGCGATGTGAGAGCGAGAGAGAGCGAGCGTGAGAGAGAGAAGCAGAAATG
>JABUQX010112607.1:17500-27123 GCA_015478945.1 Trachelipus rathkii
TATATATATATATATATAATAATATCTATTAAATATATAAATATATTAAAGTATATAATAGTATCGTATATATATATATGATATATATAACTTATTATATATATAGTTTATATAGTATATAATTATATAATATATATATACGGTAATATATATATATCCAATATAATTATATATACTATATATATAATATATTAGTATTATATATATATATATTATTATATAGTATATTATCTTTATACGTTAAAATATATATATAGGATAGTTATATATATATAGTATATATATATATTATGTTATTATAAGTTAAAGTCCGGGTATAATATGATATACTATGATATATATATGAGTATAGATATATTATATTATAGTAATATATATTATCTATTTATAATATTATATATAAGTATATATATTATATATATATACGGTATATATATATAATAGTATATATATGGTATATATATATAGTATAATGAATAGTATATTATATATATATTATATTATTATATATTTATATTATTATATATAATATTATAATATAATATATATATTAGTATAATATTATTAATATAAGTAAGTATATGATTAGTTATAACTTAATAATCACATATATTAATATTATAAATAGCTATATATATATAATTAGTAGTATATATAGTATATATACATATATAATAGTAATAATATATATATATATGATAATTAGGAATGGTACGATAGTTCGGTGAATCGGTATCGGCATCCAGGGCAGTTATCGAGCCATTTTCTTTGGTATCGGTATAGGTTAAAATGGCGATACTTGTTGGCCATACTTCCTTACTTTTTGGCGTGAAAAATTATGAGAACTTTTAGATTCAATAATAATCTAGTTTCGATATATATAGCTAGTACCATGTTATGTTTTTTTTTTTCCTTCGACTTTTCCTTTTTTTTCCTCTTTTTTAAATTAGATTTTAAGCGTTTCTTCAACTTGGATTTTAGCGTAACATTACCTATTTAAATAGCCATTATTATAATTTTTACGATTTAGCTTCCACTTTTTTTAGTTGATTATAATTTATTTTTTTCTTTTTTGGTACGCCCAATTTTGTGGAGTGTGTGTGATTCGCCGAATATTTTTTAAACATTCCTGGATTATTAAATTTTAGATATTTTACGGTAAATAGGGTTTTAGCGTTTTAAAATTTGAAGTTTTTAAATTTAGGCTTTAGCGTGGGAATAATTTTTCCTCATTTCTCTTTGGTTTTTGTCTGTTTGTTTGTCTTTTTTTTTTTTTAAGTTGTAGTATCTGCCTATTTTAAACATAACCCTAATTTCACGTCTGCGAGAATCTCGTAATCTCCTAACTCCATGTTCTGTGGCTTAAGAATCTTTCCTTCTTCTTACTACAATAAATCTTGTGCTTCTTCTACTGGTTCTCTCCTAACAGACAGATTTCATGCTTTTTGATATACTTACATTCTTCTTACAGAAACTGTCATAATCTTGCTCATCCAATAATGAGTCTCTATTTAGGGGTTTTAAATGGTACACCCTGATGGATGAGTTCTCTCATTACTGATTAAGTGGAGTCGGGAGCCGATCTTCAGTATTCTGAAACGATCTGGAGGCAGCTAATTAAAATGACCTGCACACGATTCGGTCGTACCATTCTTGAACATAACTTGACTATGTTCCCACTAGGTCTTCTCCCTCTATAAAAGTATAAATACATCATTCGCTCCTGATGATTAAATCTAACAAACTTATATCCTTGAATTTAATACTTATCTCTCCACAGCTCCAATCTGCCTATTGCGGTTTTTTTCGGCACTTTGATCGGGCGATTGGGGGGCATTGCATTGTTCTCAGCTAACTATACCTGGTCAAAACATTATTTGGTGAAATTTTTTCGTAACATGAAATAAAATTAGGTGAAACTATACGTATTAAGTGATGCTGGCAAGCAGATGTCAATCCGCGGATGCGGATGTTGATGTTGCTCCGCGATGCGGATGCGGATGTTTAATTATATTTATATATATATATATTATATAATATATATATATTATATATATTTATATATATATATATAATAGTATATATATATATATAGTTATATATATATATATATATTAGATTATATATATATCTGAGTTTTAACCACAATCTATTATATAATTGTTCCAAGGGTCAGGACTGTGCCAACTCAAATATGGGACCATCAACTCTTTTCTACTTTCGACGCATTAATGGAAGAGATATTTACTGAATTAAATTATTTTTTGGCAGCTATTATTGAAATCAAATATGGAAGGTTGTGCTTGAGAGACATGCAATTTTTCTGCTTTTCTGCTGAGAGTTGGTTTCCTTTCTCATATATTAGACACAGCATTGCTAGAATACTCTTCACGTGGAAACTAGTTGGAGGGACTGGGGGGGCCAGGTAATTCTCCTTGAAAAAAAAAACAAGTTTACCTCTAGCGTGGGTAACATTTTCTTTGCTTAATTAACACTCACAAACTGATTGGATCGTCCCATTTGACTGTATCTAGTCCGTTTTTTTGGTGATAGTTTCAATTCATTTGCACTGCATTTTTGGATAAGCGTGTCGTTTTCTGATTCATCATACTGGCTGTCATAATTCTTCCCAGTGAAATCTGTTATTGGATTTACTTGGTAGAAGATGTATGTTCTGTATTATTTCCAATTTTTTTTCCTTTATGGATGGCTTATTAATAGACTGTTCGGTATTTTCTTGCAAGTTTTACTCAATGCGTGGGTTAACCTTTTGGCTTCTAACTTTCACACTGAAATTGGGATATCATTTGAATCTAATCGTTTTTCTTGGTGGTAGTTTTCATTCATCATTTGCACTACTTTTTTGGTAATGCGTGTGATTTCTTTTCTGCTTTTTCTGCTGAGAGGTCTATTTCCCTCCCTTTTCATCATATATTTTTCCCAGCTTGCCCCCTTAAAGTACACTCTCCCTTCCTTTTTTCTTCACTTGGGAACTCTAGTTGGAGACGGCAAAATTATTCTTTGAATTTACTCAGGCATGGTAACATTTTGCTTAACTTTCCACAACTGATAGGATCACTCATTTTGTTCTAGTCGTTTGATCTGTTGATGATGAGTTTTTCAATAGTTGCACTATATCTTTTTGGTAATGCAGCATGTGTTTCTTTATCACTACTGGAGCTGTGAGAAAGTTCTTCACAGTGAATCTGTTATTAGATTTATACTCTGTAAAGAGGTGTTTGGTTTCTGTAGATTTTGTTTTATTCCTTTTAATGGTGGCGATTTAATAGACTGTTCGGATTGGAAGTTTTTTCACTGCAACACAAGTAAACGATTTAAATTTGTTCTAATATCGTTAACAAAAAACTTGATTGCCTTTATAACGGGAATCCTAAGTATATTGCCAATAAGTATGATGAGTCATTAATTTCGCAAGAACAAAAGCGTTTTCTAACTCTTTAGTTTATTACATCTTTCATTCTTTTAAAATCGTCATCATTTCATTTGAAGATGTTCAAAATGCCTTCCTTAAGCATTGGGAGATCTGAATGGGTTTACATCGGAGACCCAGGAGCTGTAAGGCGCTGATTTTTTTGGTAGTTTCTTCAAATGGTTCCAATGCTTTAAATGCAGTGTGATATGAATTCATTTTCCACATTAGTAAAAAGATTGTTAACTTTGAAATACGTAACTGGCTTACGAAGTCAAGAGATTCTTTGAGCAACTACTTCTTTACCCATGATATTGAAGATGTATCTATTCAGCTGAGGTGAATGCTCTTGGATAACATTAAGATATTGGGGCATATCAAACGTTTTGGATTGGCCTTCACTCATTTACCATAATTTTTTCTTTTTCAGATCATGCTAGGTATTTTTATTATAAAATTCTTAATCAAATCTCGACAATAACATTCGCGAACATCCGCAGGGCAAGCGCGATGCGGATGCGGATCTTATAATTGTGGCGGATGCTCGCGGAATGCCGGATTGCGGATGCGATATTACGTGCATTCACTAATTCGTATTTGGTCATGCAGATTCCGAGTGATTTTTACGAAAATTCTTGTATCACGTATAGTTTTGTGAAGTTACAAGCTCCAAGTTATGGTTATAATACCATCCAATATGCTGTCTGTTAACAAGATATATTATATTATTTAAACTTAACTATAAATTATTAATATTTATAGTCAAATTTACAGAGTTATGATTGTCATAGTAATAAACAGTATGTATAATGCATTACGACATAAAAATGATATATATTTACCTTAATTTTCCCGAATTTGTGCCATCATTGAACTTTCGATAACTCATTTTTTTCTTTTTGTTCTGAAGTGGTCTTCTCTTTTTCTAGAAACCAGCATATATACACATCTATTGCTTCATGCCATCTGCTCTGAATAACGTTATCTTACATTTTGCGTAAATATCTTTGGTGGAATCTTTCACGCTTGTCTATCCGCTTCCTGGCCCGAGATTTTTTGGATAAGAATGTCAGAATGAAGAATGTACAAAAATTGTGATTTTTAGATGACATCTTGCAGCCTAGTTCTTTGTAATTAAACTAGCAACGCTTTCTAACTGTACGATCGTATATTTTCAACTTCGTTTGGGTATTTACCAAGGTAAGCGCTGGTAATACGCAGATTATTGAAGGAATTTGAAAATAGTTCATCATGGTTTAATAATCTTGTCAAAAGCAGGGTCACGTTGTAGTTGTCGGATCTGAGGTCCGACAATTTTAATTTTTCTCAATTTAGCGTTTTACTCTAAGCCTACGAAAAACTCACAAGAAATATTAAATCATCTCTTCCTTATCCATGCCTTTCCAAATTCTTCATCCAAATCCAAGTTTATATGCCAAATGGTGGTAAATAACTCGCTTAGGATCTACAAGGGGCTTATACTTAACAGTTCTCTTTGCCCGGGGTAAATGTACTTCTTCTCTCCATTTTTTTCGTACTAATGAGGCTTAGTATCCGGGCTGTCCTAACACAAAAAACCACCAGTGTTTGAGTGATCTCTTTCAGTAAACCACTAAGGGAGTGCAACAACTTTCATCAATCACAACGAATAGCCACTGTGTAGTCTAAATATTTAATCGCTTGCAATATTTCGGACATCACGTTCATTAGGTTTTTTCCTTCCATTCAACGGATGCGCAACCGGAATTGGAGGGAAACTTGTTTGATTTTATGCAATAAGACGGCTTTTAGGCTAGTTTTTGAAACGTCTATGAATAAGCGCCATTCACCATCTAAATACGGAATACCAAGCTCACGCATAAGTCCATTAGCATCGGAACATGAACATATTAAGTTACTCTTTGTAAAATATTTCTCTAAATTTCCTGTTTCTATTTTATTATACTAATTATTAACCTTTTGAATCTAACAATCCAACTCCTGCAGGCGTGAACTAAGATTTCAGCTAGCTGTTTTGACAAATACAGGTCCCTCGTACTAAATCCCATTTATTCCGGTTGCGTAATCATGTGTTGTGTTGCATTTGATTCGTCTGGGTATATGGCAATATCGTGCAGCATCTCCCGATCTTCAGCATTAGAGTCTAACACAAATCTTATCTACGTCAGGACCATCTTTCGCAAGAAGCTGGTGCTATGGAACTCGGTAGGTTTCTCAATCATTATGGGCGATCTGTCTCCTGGCTGAGTTAATTGTCGGATAGGCAATGTTGCTTTAGTTTTTGAATTGAAGCCACAAACATTTGTTAAACAAAAGTAGCAATCCTGTATATCGTTCCTTTGCCTCCATCCAATAACCATCGGCGACTCCAAAGGCGCAATGCGCTTTTCAAGCCCTTTAAGACCACTTGGTTATTTAAACATACATCTAAATCATGTTATAGTGTGGGCCCATGGCTTAGTCCCTGGTCACCCACAATAACGCATCACTAATAATGTTTTACAATGCCGTTTTAAACAATTAAGGAGTGATTGGTTTTCGCGATTGACTTTTCGTAAGTATATTCCCTCGCACATACTAGCAAAGACATTAGGAATTCATGACAACACGTTTGGGTACTCATATACATTTTTATATTATCTCTGAACAAACTAAATATTAACATTAATGCGCTGTATAATAATATTATATAATATTATATATAGCTATATATATATTATATTATAGTATATATATATTATATATATATTATTATTATTTATATATATATATAATATATATAAATTACTATTTATATATAATATTATATATATAATATATATATATATATATTACTTTATTATATTAATATATATATATATATATATTACTATATATATATATATTATATATATATATATGATAACTTAAAAAAGACTAAAGCAACACACAGACACAACTTTTACACTGAAAAACAACTCTGTAACTGGCGAGCATACTACAAAATTCTAAGCGAGAAACATTATATACTTTCACGATTTTGTTGTTCAAGCCTAACTCGTAAAACGACTCATAACAGACATTTGTGACTGATAGGTCCTTTTCGAACAACACTCATCGCATTCAGCGAACTATACCCCACAACTACCATAGAAACACCTATTCCCGTTTTAGTTATAGGTGAGAGTGTAATGTGGAGTGATCTGCTTTGACTCTCGAGCGCTTCGCTTCTGTCGCTAAACGGGGGCTGTAATCGTTGATGGGTTGAAGGCAGGTTCATTTCTTTTTCGACTAACTCTTTTCTCAACTATGGTTCGAGTCGTGTTGTTCTCTGGTCATTCGGCTCGGCAGTGCGTATCGATGTGGCAAAGAATTCTCGTTCTCACTATCACTACTTGCTATTTTCATTCAGCTAGAAATCGTGGCTGGGATACTTTTCAAATAGCAAAGCGGACTTTCATTAATACGAGAGTGCGCACTTGACCTCCTTATGGCTCTCTAACTGACATAATCTTTCTAGCCACTCTTGCCAAAAAACATCTCCAACAACTTCTAGTGAATTACTCTTTCCTCCTCTTATTCGCTCTGGATGGTTCGTTTGGTTAATTACTCAAACTGAATAAGGCAATCTCTTTCTTCGGCTCCTAAATTTTCTCTAGCCTCAACCATTGAACGATTCTGTCATTCCTCTTACTCTTCCTCCTCTCAGGTGTCCTATGTCTTTACTGTGATTACATTTAATCGGGTGCATGGGCTCCTAAAACCTATGAAGCGTTAGGAATGCGGGTGGCCGGATGGCATTCTCCGAGTTTTGAGGAAGTGTGCTTCCTGTTATCCCCACCCCTTGTTCAACTATATCCTCTATGCCACAATACTAGGCACTTTCCTCAGTGATGGAAGCGCGCATGTCCAACATATTCCGAAAAAGGGAAGCCGCTTCTGACCCTTCGTAACTATCGCCTATAGCTTCTAACATTGTAATTCTATTTAAGATCTTGAAACTTCCACTCTCACTCTTAGACCACGCTGGAATACTCATTCCCTCTTTCGATTGGCCAGTACGGCTTTCGGCAACTCGAGGTCTACTAAGCGATATACTTTCTATTTCCCCCAGATTTTGGTTTATCCGCCTTAGAACTGGGGAGACTTTTGCGTGGTGGTGCTGACATATCTAAGCATCCCTGACCGGGTATGACAATCGTCGCCACTGCTTTTCCAAGCTCCCCTCCTTTGGTATTCCTTCCCTCTCTTGGCTTACTTATGTCCTAGCTTTCTTTCCAAATCACGTCATATCGCTAGTGTTATGGGGGCGACTTCTCATTTTTCCTGTCAATAGTGGTGTCCTCAGGGTTTATATTTATCTACATTTATTCCTGCTTTTCAATATGATCTTCTCACCTCACATGCTAAAACTCTATCCACATCATATGCCGATGACTCGACCACTTCATTTTCAACTCATTTCATTCTGCTCCCTCTTTTAACTCCTAGATTGGCTCTCGTGCTTAATCTATCTCTGCTGATCTGATAGAATTTCGTGGGTCGGGGTCGTATCAAACCTTGTGAAATTATAGTTCTTTAAAACCAAGCTTCTACAAGACTCCCTCTCTAAGAACAACGTAAACTTATCCTATCTCTTTCGACGGTTTCTCGTCTCTCCTGTTTGACAATATAAGCATCCTTGACCTTAATATAACACAAACATAAAAATGTCTTGGAAACCTCACACACAACGGGTGCTAGGGTGGCCTCAAGAAACTGGGAATTCTGTTTTAGACTGGAGACTTTTTTTCCTCTTCTCAGATACTCCAGCTATACAAGGGTCTCATCCGCCTTTTATGGAGTACTGCTCTGCATATCTGGGGATGGTTATCTGGTTTACTCTGGCTTTTGGATAGGGTGAGTTCAAGACCATAAGGCTTTATAACTTATTCCTGTACTTTCTAGTTCACTGACCTCTATCTTTGCGGCGCGATGTTGGTGCATTAATTCTCTTCTATAGGGTACAGTGCGGCCAAGTGCTTCGAGGGTGCTGTGTCGGCAGCATTGAGTCTTTTGTGTTGAATTAGTAAGCTCCAAGATCTAGTTCGCTGCGGTGCTTATATTCTTTCCGTGCCATCTCTGTGCAGCTGGGAATTCGTCTTCTATCTGTGTTTTCCTACTCATTTATTGCTCCCGTCACTTGTAAAGGCTGCGCCTGTGCATTATCTGCGTAAATTTGCGGTGAACTGTAAAGAAAAAAAGAAATACATAAAGGTGTCTAATAAGGAATTTATTAAGCTAGCTGAACCCCACAAGCACGCCATCTCCGACGGTAACGTCACTTCCTAGAATGCATTTAAATGCCTATGCCGAGGATCTTGCTCGCCGTGACAAAAAAAAGATTCACAGATGTGGAAGCCGCCTTATCAGAACACCCTGCAGAGCACTATAGTGACGATAGTGGCTTTTCAGCAAATAAACCTACTGAAGATAAATGAGGTTTGATATGTTAGATCCTTGAAATAAGTTTCATGGTCAAATTGCAATTGCATCATGATGATATTTTGTAAACTTTCACAGTCAATGAACCCACATTGTTAATTCTGTCCAGAAAGTTGTCCACAGACAGATAATTGCAAATTTGCAATCCTGTGAAAGAGGAGAATGAGGCTCAACGAAAATGGAGATGCTGCTACAGAAAGAGAATCCTTTCGCGTGTGGTGCATGAAAAAATGGGCCAAGTTTACCACTTAATTATAAAAAACTTGCAAGAATAATAATTCATCACCTCTCCTCATCAAGTCGAGAGCGAGCATATTTTTAGTGTATTGGGTGGGATGTAAACACCCAAAAGGACAGGCTTTCGCTCGATATCAGTGAAAGCTAGTTTTTGCCATCACAATTTGAGAATTTTTTAATTTGAGTATTGAAATGATATCTAAAAATATTGAATGGAAGTATATTATTAATATTGTTATGTTATGTCAAGCATGAACATAGATAATATATATACTCCTTTATCTTAAAGGAAGTATATTATTATTTGTCATTTTAGTAATAGCATCATTTTTTATTTTGGTCTTTTCAGAATGATAATTGAGGTCTCTTTTTCATTATATTTTTATTCTTTTATATTGTAGCTAGTTAAACTTGTTTTAATATGTATTAATGATTAATCAAATAAAAGCTAGTACTAAACTTTGTTAATACGAATGAAATGAAATGGAATACT
>JABUQX010112608.1:0-5000 GCA_015478945.1 Trachelipus rathkii
ATCAACAAGGGCTCTGTAGTTTTTGGCCTTGTGTTTTTCGAGCAGACCATTACAAACTGCCTTTAAACTTCTCCAGGTATCTTCAAAATCGTTATCAACCATAGTTTACGAATTTTGCGGTCCGACAAAGATCCCTTCTTTCACCTTAGCATCTAGCATCACTTAATTTAGGAAACTTGCCTTTTAAAAACTGAAATGCGGGCTGATCATGTTTTAAAGCTTTAACAAGTTGTTATATAAGACCTAACTTAATATGTAGTAGTGGCAAAAGAATTTTTTCCTTTTTGACAAGTGGTTCCCGAATAACGTTGGGTGAACCTGTTTTTAGTCCATCACGTGGAGGCCAATCTGAGCGAATTATTGTGCTCTGCTTTTGCCCTACTATCCCATTTGCAAAAGGAAGCACATATACTTTGTATAGCCAGTTTGCAGTCCATTTAGAAGGCAACTACTTTTAAGTCAGCGCATATAAGCCATTCGTGCTCATTGTAGTGAATTTTGTTTAATATGTAGGCTAGGTTTTCGTAGGTTTCCTTTAAAATTACAGAATGTGCAATGGGAACTGATTTGAAGATATTGCCATTATATAATAGAACAGCCTTAGTGCTGTATAGTGATGCGTCGATAAACAATCTCCATTCTTCTGGATGGTAAACAATGTTAGATCGTTAAACAACCCTTGAATGTTGTTGCAAAAGCACAAAGCTATTCTCCATTGAAAAAAAATTGCTGTAAAGCCATCCGACGAAAAAGTCTTAATTTTGTAATCCTCACGTCCTTTTTTTAGTAAATAAATATCTTCATTGAGCCGAGAAAGCAAGTAATTCGGTTTGTTGCTTTGATAAATGACAGATAACGTAACTAATCGTTTAAATCGGCACTGACCGAAAAGACTTGGTTTTTGATTTTTTTTTCTTTCCCCCTTCTTTTTGGGGCCCTTCCCCCTTTCCCCATTCCCCAGTCAAACATGGGCTCATCTGAATTCCATTATAGTTAGGTGGCTGGATAGTCCTCTGATCAGAGGATAGATGCTATTCTCTTTAGGCAGCTGGAGGCGGAATCTCTTTTGAATGGGGCACTGGACGCATAGGCTGATCTCAAGTCAGGGTATACAATACATGTCCCACTGTTCTTGCTGTTACCTGAAGAAAAGAAATCGAAGTAATAACTTTAATATTACAGCTTATAAAAAGGTGTATTTTAAAAGGTGTTATATCATACATTTTTTTTTATATTGCTGCTATTATTAATGAGCATCAAAAACATAAATGATTACATGCAATTAATACCTTTTCTATCAACCAAGCAAAAGTAACAGTCTGTTGTGTGATCTTGAGGTTCCCTCCAAACCATTGGAACACCTAATGGCTACTGCTTCTGTGTTCCCTTTAGCCATCTTGACAGCAAACTTGAGCAGTTTTCGCAACATATGTGAGGTGCCCACCCCTATCTTGATCTTCGACTTTGCACTTGAAATACAGGTGATAAAGTTTTTTAACGTGAGAAGTGAGATTTCGCCGATCTCTCTTAATCGTCAAATTTCCACAAACATAACAAAATTGTTTGGGAGAGTTTTTACAAGCTCTTCTAGACATATTAAAGCATTTAGATAATATGTTTTACCAACCTACAAAAAAATTATTTTAATAATTAAATTGATTCAAATATTTAAGTGAGAAATTATATAATTATAATTATACAGTATAACTATATTATGAAAATGTCATATTCTGGGGTTGTTTTGTGCATAGAATAGAATTGAAATTAGTTTTACGTTATCCACATACAGTTTTTATGCAAAATGTTATTTTATATAATTTAAGATTTAATAATTAATTAGTCTCATGCTAACATGCCTTGAAATTATACAAACTACATTTTCCCAACAACTGTTATGTGATATCGAAAAAAACCAATTTCATAAATTCCGATTCTATGCACCAAAAGTACCCCAGGATATGACTTTAAACACCTGCTTTGCGTAATTTTTGGCTGGTTGACAGTGTTGTTAATAACAACATTAATCACTAAACAATATGAATATATAAAGCACAAAAAGATCACTTTTACATTATACCAAGTCGGTACAACTACTGAGTGAGCGTCTTTGAAAAACCGACTTAAAACATATTTCCTAGCAATCAACGTTTACTTGTAAGCTGATATACTGAAACAAATTATTTCGAAGCTAGTAGTAAGTCGAAAGCTGCCTTTCAACTCTTTTTATGCATAAAAGAAATATTTACATTAATAATAAAAGAAATAATGTACGATTTTTTTTTTTTTTTTTTTTAGTGGATGACACAGGACCTTCCATATCTACTTGCGGATCAGTTTTCCCAAGTGTTTCAGGATCTGGCTACCGGCGCATTTTGATAACGGAACGAAAGAGGAACAAGGCTGAGATGGTTAGATCTTATACAAGATGTTCAGTTCCAATAGGAAGGCTAAAAATGCGATCACAACGAAAATGAGACGATTCGGATAAGATGAAATTACGTTTATAAAAACATATTAAAAAGATTAAATAAATAAATGTTTTATTTGATTTATTCCAAAAATAGTTTCTTTTGGGATATATATATATTATATATATATATATATATATATATAATATAATATATATATATATTATAATTATATATATATTATTTATATATAATAGTATATCATATATATATATATATATTATATCATATAATAATATTATTTTAAGATAAATATAAAATTAAAATCAATAACTGTCTACCAAAGCAAATCATGCAATTAAATTTTTGTGATTTTGATGTGAAGTTTTCCGCTTCAGAAGCTGATGTAAGGCCATTACATATTTGTTATTATAAAGAACAAGCTACCTTCAAAAGGTTCGGTACCTGCTAAAGATCAAAAGATGGTTTTGGAATTGTTTTAAAGGAAGTGAAGCCATTTGACAAAGTTTTCCTTCCCCAGCAATAATACTGAAGGATAGTTTTAAGAATTCAAAGACTTTATAGAATCCGTTTTAAAACTATAATAAACTCCACAAAGGCAGACGAATGAAGGCACTTCAAGCTGTAGTAAAGTGATTACGATAAAAATGTCTTGACATTTGGCACATGCACACTGTTATGAAAAAAAAAATCCAAAGAAATGACGGCAGATTCAAAATTGGAATACCTATTATTGAATGGAAATCATTTGTAGGTCAAAAGAAAGGAGAAAATCAATTAGGGCCAATTGATAAAGCAATAACAGGTTGCGAGAAAGAAGAACGCAAAAAAATTGGGAAAGCCTCAGTGGTAAAACTGTTATAAGTCTGGGAGGGGTAGGGGTTGTTTTTAGTAGTAGTAGTACACAGGAGGAGAATTTGTGCAACTTCAACCAGCATAGGAATAAACTTTGATGTTATAGAGGAAGATACTATGGAAAAAAAAATTGGAAATGATGATCAATGTTCTTCCAGAAATGAACTAAAAAAATATGAGATAGATTTAGATTTAGGATATTAATTTAGCTAATAACAAGCTGAACAGGTATCGTGTAAGCTACAGGACAACTGCTGACTATAGTGAATGCAGCATTAAATGATATGGGAATATTGAATTAAAGCAATATGTTGGATAGTAAAAAAGTTGAAAAGGAGAGAAAACGTGTTGGCAACACGAATGTCATCAGAATGCATTTAGAAAACTCTACCATTAAATGCATTGGATTCGACGGCAGAAAAGATATATATTTAAAACAAAAGCTGGAACTGAATATGAGGAACACTATGTTATTGTCAGAGAACCAGATGATATTTCCATGACTCTTGTTACATCAGATACTGGCAACGCCAAATGTATTACTGATGAAATAATAACCTTCATTGTTGATTCTAATAGCAAAAACTCCCTTAAAGCTAATTCTTTCGATGGAACTCCAGTTACACTGGAAGAGTTGTGGAAGTTTTGAGCTGTATATATATAATATATATATATATATTATATATAATATATATATATATTATATATATATATATATATATATATATATAATATTATATATATATATTGATAATATAATATATATATATATATATAGAATATAATATATCTATAATATATATATATTATATATGGTATATATTATATATATATATATATATTATGAATATATTTATATATATATATATATATATATATATATATATAGATATATATATGGAAAAGACCAGTACAGTGGTTAATTTGTCTTTTAACATGCACATGAACTTCCATTCAGACACGTATTCCAGTCAATTGATGAACAAACATCAGGCCCAAAAAACATTTAAGGGTATCATTGGGGAAACAAATTGAAGAAGATTTAAATAAGATTGATGATTGTTAATTTTGAACGTGTAAACATCACCCTTAAGAGATCCCCGAAGATATCGTTAAATAACTTAGCACTTACGCAAAAATATTTTGTATCAAATGGTGTATTAATATATACATCAAGGATATCAAATCGCCATCATTAAACAAGATGAAATTCCCATGGCACCCTCGTCAATTGCGATGGCTAATAAAAGCAACAGGATCTTATGGTTGTACGTTTCTACACAACTTCCAAGTAAAGCTCTTTAAAATCTAGTAAATTAACAATGAAAGTTTACGCACCAAGGTGGTTTTGGATAAGTCTCATCCAAAGGAACTGATGGAGCTCGAAATTTTTGGTAACTGAATGTGTCACCTAAAAAACGTAGACAAAAATCATGCAATGATTATGGAGCGTGTACCAAAAACAACTCGTACTTTGCTCATCCTGAGAATATATTGATGCTATGTTATGCTAGAAAAGATAGAGATTAGAGTGACCGGAATTCCGTTCCAGCCGATTTTGATTTTTTTTTCCGGTTCGGTTCGGCCGGAACCGGATTACTTATCCTACTTATAAGAAAAAATTTGCTGGAGGGAAATATTTTATTTTACATAACGCATAGCCCAATCTTTTAACAAAATATAATAGTGGCCTTGTGTAGCATTCATTCATATGAT
>JABUQX010112608.1:12500-15000 GCA_015478945.1 Trachelipus rathkii
TAACTAGATTAAAAATATCTATTTACCTGTGATCTGTAGCAGGTTGTTTATGATATATATATATATATTATATATTATAATTATATATATATATATTAATATAATATATATATATATATATATTATATATATATATTAACCCCCTCCTTGATATGTTTCGCGCCCGTGAGCGGGTGGGTTGACAACTGTAAATATTATATAGTATATATATATATAAATATACTATATATATAAATATATATAATATATATATATATATATATTAATATAATATATAATAATATGAATCCTTAAAAATAGGTCACCCTTATTCAGTATTACCAAATACTAAACTTATTATCATCATGGTAAAAGCCCTGTATGTATATCAATTATTAGATATATTTCAGTTTATAAAGCTTTATTGTCCATATGTAAAAACCCGGAAAGGTATGGTGTTAGAGAAGAGAGAGAGGAGAGAGAGAGGAGAGAGGGGAGAGAGAGAGAGAGCAGAGAGAGAGAGAGAGAGAGAGAGAGAGAGAGAAGAGAGAGAGAGAGAGAGAGAGAGAGAAGAGAGAGGAAGAGAGAGAGAGAGAGAAGAGAGAGAGATGAGAGCCGGAGTTTCGTAATACATTTAACCATATCATTTTAATTTTTCTATTACGAAGATACTGTAGATACGATCCTATTATTATAGAAAGTTAGCATGAAGACTAATGGAATATAAGGAATTATAATAATAATATAATAATAATATAATAATAAATAATAATAATAATAATCAATAATAATACTATAATAATAATAAATAATAATATAATATTCAAATAATATAATATTAATAATATCAGTTATAATAATATTATACATTAATTTATAATAACAGTAATATTAATCAATAATATAACCTTAATATAATAATAATAATAAAATAATATAATAATAATAATAAATAATAATAATAAATGAAAAAATTTATTAATAGATAATAATAATAAAAATATAATAATAATAGAAATGCTAATATATGCTTATCAATGATAATAATAATAATAGTTGTAGTTTATGTGTGTGTATGTGTGCGTGTGGTGTGTGTGTTTGTGTGTGTGTGTGTATGTGTGTGTAGATGTGTGCGATGTGTGCGTATGTGTGTGTATGTGTGTGTGTGTGTACATGTTTTTTTGAATTTTATATGTACATGTATAGCATATGTGTAAATAACAATTTATAAGCGTTTATGTTTCCATCATAATATATATAATATGATATATATAATATATATATATATATATATATATATATATAATATATTATATATATATATATATATATATATAATATATATAATATATATATATATATATATTATATATAATATCTGACCAGATTTCTTTTAGCTAAATCGGTTCACACAATTATATATATATTATTATATACTTTAATATATATATATATATTATAGTATTAATATATATATATATTATCTATATAATTATATATATATATATATATAATATATATAAAATATTATATATAATATTATATATATATATATAATAAATATATATAATATATATATATATATAATATATTATATATATATATTATTCAACCACCATCTATAACATTTTTGACTAGATGAAATTTTCTTCATCCATTCTGGAGCTGATTTAATTAAATTGCAGATCTCCATATATATCTGATTAAAAATTTATCTTGGTAGTAAGATTTCATTTCAGAGTTTGAGGCTTGAGTAGGGTTTTTCAGAAGTCTAGACCTTATTTACATGAGAAAACGTACACTCTGCGTAGATAATTGTTCAAAGATACTAAAGGATATATTAAAACCAATACCAATAAATGTTGATGAGAAATATTACGCATCATAAGGAAAGTAAATACTTCTATCCATCTTTTGTCTGTTATTAAACTCGAAGCATTTCATGCGTCTACTTTCTTGCGCTCATATTAGGTCGTTCACGTAAGCTCATCAAACAAATCTGAAACACTTCTTTGATGCAAAATCCATTGTTTTTCAATTTAAGTCCAACTTTGGTTTTTTTCCTTATCGGGATCTATTCCTTAAATTCAAAATCTGAAAGTACGACTAAACATCGTCCCAAGTACTTTAAATAAGTATCATAAAAAAAAAAAATAAAAAAAAAAAACACAACTATTTTCTTTAAGATCTTTACCTTAAAAGAATTTACACCTTCTTCTTCAAGTTTGCTATGTATACATCGAACCGTGTGTGGTGAAAACACATGATATTTTCTCTACTGTAATGTTTCTTTCATATCGGATATTTCTAACAATATTTCTATGAATGAAATATTGTTTCCTCGGGTTTCTCTATAACAACTTCGTGAAAAGAAACTGACTGAGAATGAATGAAATGAAACCTTATTTCAACAAGTGCTATTCAAAAAAAAAAACTTAGGACATCCATTCTGAATGTCAAAGTATGATTTCAGTCTCTGACAGAGTTTCATCACTCTTTCGTTATCAAGCAATTAATTAAA